>JAINUG010000291.1:0-250000 GCA_029706075.1 Aldrovandia affinis | reverse complement strand
AAAGGTAAAGGCAAGGTGCATTTTGAATCACTGAGACAGAAAATTAATTTGGCGCAACGTGATTGCAGCGCTCTGTCGTTCGGGGCCGCACAGCACTGTGGACATAGCGGGCGGCGTGTTTTTATTATAATGGCTTTTTAATGCGAACGGTGGGGGGGCCCTTGTTATATTGAAGGCAGTCATTATTACTCTTTCTGATTAAATGTGCGGTTTTAATCCGCTCGTGGATGGCCCGGCCTGCCGCCATGCATGCCTCAGAGGATGACACCACACACAGCCACGCTTAGAACCACTCCCACACAGACACACAGCCACGGTGTAGACCAGCAGACGTGCTCTGTACACCCCTCCCAGCTCTCCGGTGTGTGGTGGTGAAGAGTGCGAGCGGCTGGCACAGGGCCCAACGTTGGAGCGCGAGCTGTCTGGGATCTCCCGTCCCCCTGCGCCACCTGAGCGCCGCCCGGCCGTGACCCACATCTCGCCTGCTGTCTCCATGAGACCGGCCGTCTGGCAGACAGGGCGATGAGTCAGTGCGGTGCACAGAGGGGAAGGAGACAGGGAGGGAGATGGGAAGAGAGAGAGAGAGAGAGCAGGCAGGCAGATGGAAGGATATGTGTGCCAGCTTGCCGGGGAGATCCCCCATCCCCTGACAGGAATGAATAATTAACCCCGCCACCTCGTCAAAGTTTTAAATGGAAGAATTCTTTGGCGTCTTGGCAGGAAGAAACAGGGCTGTGTGTATTTAGCTGTGATACTGCGACAGAGCGGCGAGCGACTGCAGCACGGGCTGTAGCGCTGAGACTCGGGCAGCCCGGCTCACACACTGCTTCTCTGTCTGTGCCAGGGTGACGGGGGTTGGCACCGCGCCCGGGGGGTTCTTAGGCGGGGTGGAGTGGTGCTGGCTGCCGGTTTGGCACTGCGGCTCTGGGAGGGCGTGGGGTTCAGTCTCACAGTACTACAGTGCAGTACAACCCGGCCGTGTGCTTGTTTGAACGCATAGGGCCATGCGTTTGAGAGTTGGCCTTGGGAAGGCTTCAGTGTGTTGGGTGCATTCTACCACACACCTCACTTGAGCTCATGACAATGTCCACAAAACAAGCTTTGATAAGATGTGCATGGCAATTGATACATTTTTCATTCAACTCAAAGTAAAAAATGTGTTAGCTATACACACAAACCCCAGCATTAGTCAATGGCCCTCACAAGGGGAATTCACTATTTCACCCAGTGAAATACCTTTCTCTGTTCACAATGAAACATCCTACTTAATATAATAGTAATATTAAATAATATAATGTATGCCATTTAGCAGATGCTTTTATCCAAAGCGACTTATAGTAGTGAATGCATATATTTTTCAGTATATGTGGTCCCAGTGGGGATTGAACCCACAACCTAAGCTTTGCCAACACTGTGCTCTACCTACTGAGACACACAGAACCACGCTCTACCTACTGAGACACACAGAACCACGCTCTACCTACTGAGACACACAGAACCACGCTCTACCTACTGAGACATACAGAACCACGCTCTACCTACTGAGACACACAGAAGCACACTCTACCTACTGAGCCACACAGAACCACGCTCTACCTACTGAGACATACAGAACCACGCTCTACCTACTGAGACACACAGAAGCACAGATTTGACTCGTTGTAGTACTGTGGTCATGTCTCTTTACAGCACTTACCGTTTTATTCAAAGAGGCACAGTGAATGTACACAGTCTGAGACCTATGAGTGCTTCCTGTTCAGAACCACAGCTTTTCATTTCAGTTGTATACAAAGAGAAAATGTACATTTGTTATCACATATATTTGAACTGTTTGGGTAATATACGCTGTAGGGTTCTTCACTTCCACCGATCAGTTGAGGGAAAAGGCAGAGGTCGTTTTGCGTGGGCGTACGCCAGCCTGAATTCCTAACCTGGCCAAAAGTCCAGAGTCAAATTAAAGAAGAAAGCTCAGCAAAGCAAGTAAAGCCCAAGCTCATTTTGTGAAAATGAGGCCAACTGGTATTCAATAAGGTCCCCTTCCGCTCTTTCAGTGCCTTAAATGGATTCCTTATCTGTAATGGGATTGTGGAGATAAACGCTTTAATTTATTCCACTGTTTTAGTTCCACTCCACGGCTCCTTGGAGGCCGAGGTTCAGAAGTCAAAGTTGTGCCACGACACGTGACACATACAGTACCAGTCAAAAGTTCACCTGCTGGAAACTAGGTTTATCTCATAATTGATTTGGTTAATAAGTTTCAGCAGGAAATCACCCGACATGTCTTCCCAGCTCTCCTGCAGCAATTCCCAGAGACACTTGTGGGTTGCTGTGCTTTGCCTCTTCTGTCCAGTTTGTCCCATTACAAGTTCTATGGAATTGAGGTCTGGACACTGGGCAGACCAGGTCATCAGTTTGAGTTGTCCTTCACGTTCCTCCTTCACCAGATAGTTCTTGCACAACTTCAAGGTGTGTTTCAGGTCGTTATCTTGCCGAAGAATGAATTGCCCGATTAGCTGTAATCCAGATGGAAGGTGTACTCAAACTTTTGACTGGTACTGTAAGTTGTGACAGTTTTTCAACAGAACCTGATTACACACACACACACACACACACACACACACACACACCGCCATCTAGAGTTAGGCCCACGCAGAGTAATATACCTTGGTTCTGTCGTTTTTAAATATTTGAATTAGAATTGGAATCTTGTGAATATTATTAAATATTATGGTGTTTGGACTTTGCCCCACAATGCATTACCTGTTGCAGTAAATCTTTTTGGAATGATTAACATACATTTAATGAATACCCCTGTTTGCGCCACGCCCGCACACCCCCCCCCCCTTTCCAGTTTAAAAGATGTCAGGCTGAAATTAGTAAATAGAAATCACCTTTTTTGTATTACTTTTGCACAAAAGTTCTCACATTTTCCTTTGCTAAATGTTGTGGGAACCTTCACCAGATCTAAACATCATTGAACCTTTATGGGACGTCCTGGAACGTAGAGTGCAGAGTAGATTTCCACCTCCTTCATTTCTTAAAGAACTCAGAGGCTTTTCTTCTTGAAGAATCCAATATCCCACGAGAAACAGTTCCCGAAACTTGTATAACAGCATTCGAAGAAGGATTGAAGCTGTTCTGAAGGCAAAGGGTGGCCCAACTCTTTATTAGTTCATACATAAATATTCATATATTGTTTGATGTTTCCATTATTTTGTCGAACCCCTGTATGTTTCTTCAGGCAAAAAAAAATAGTTTTTTTTTATTTCCAGCCACAAAAAGCAGGATATCTTTGAAATGCTGTGGATGTTTTGTTTTATGTCTTGAATTGTTTGCCCCCTGGCAGAGTACAGCTCCATGACCTTGAAAACAATGATCCTCCCCGTATTTATTACACTTAATTATAATCACACCGAGACGCCGAGCCTTCTATTAAAAAAGTAATTAAAACAGGACACAAAGTCGTCCGTCACAGGGGGTGGAACAAAAGGGCATAAGCTTCAGTCTTTGATCTTGTTGAAAATAAAAATGGATTTAAAGCGATCCAGTGGGATTGTGCTGAAACACAATCTCAACCGGCAGGTCTTTCAAAACCACTACTGTGGATTTATTTACTATTTTAATTATGAATTCATTTGAGTTTCTTTTAAGATGATGCATAAACAACCAAGTGCTCACTGCTCGACAGTGGAGGGTGGGCGGTGGGGCCTTTACATTTTGTACATCTTTTTTTATTTGGATTATTTTAAGAAAACCTTTCTTTGCGTCAGAACCAAGAGGGCGGCATAATCTGGTTTACAGTACCGTCTATGCAACGCATTTCCTTTTGGTACTTGATATTTCTACGTTCAAATCCATGAATCAGTGTCATAAAAAACCCAGAAAAGTCACAATTTCAAATTTAAATTTGAAAATAGAATAAATAAAAAATATAGATACTATAAAATAGTATAGCTGAGCAAAGCAACATCACAAAAATGATAATTTATAACAAAATAAAAATGAAAACAGTTTTTTAATTTTTTTATTTCAGATTTTGAATAGACAAATAATGTTCATTGTTATGCTTCTGCTAGGACTGAAAAAAAAAAAAGATAAAGCGTCATAATCTGTTCAGGAAAATGACATAATCTGATAATATCTATATATCCTATGCTGAGTTAGAAATATCATTCTATTGTAAATTCAGTACAGTGTGTCCGAGGATTCACAGAATAACTGCGTTATCAGTTGTGTGTACTCACTGTGTACAAAATGTATATTCACGTGACCCATACAAAATGCATGCCAGAGCGTGAAAGGTGTGACTAACGTTCACTACATTTAAATGAAGTGGTGGCCTCACACACTCTCTCTCTCTATCTCCCCATCCCCCACTCCCTCTTTCTGCCTCTTGATCTCACCGTCTCTCTCCCCCTCCCTCTCTCTACCTCCTGGGTTCCATCTCTTTCCCTCTCTGACTTTCTCCCTCCTCCTCACGCCCTTCTTTTTTCCCTCCCTCTTTTCTATCTCTCCCCCCCTTTCTCTCTCTCTCTCTCTCTCTCTCTCTCTCTCTCTCTCTCTCTCTCTCTCTCTCTCTCTCTCTCTCTCTCTCTCTCTCTCTCTCTCTCTCTGTCTCTGTCTCTCTCTGCCTCTCTCAATTAAATTCAAGTCCATATGCTTTATTGGCCTGACAAAAAGTACAATTGTATTGCCAAAGCTTGGTGGAGAAAAAAGAAAACGAACAAATTAGTGTGAGAAGTGTGCGTGTGCGCGCGCGTCTGCATGCAGGGTTTCAGTTGGAGGTTTGTCCCAATTTGCAAAATCCTACTTTGTAAGCGGACCCCACACTTCACTGCCATTGGTTCGATTACTGATTCGAATATTTTGAGCCAGATTCTAATTGGTATATCTATTTTTATTTGTCTCTTAATGGCATAGAAAGCCCTGCGTGCTTTCTGTTTCAGATCATTCTCTGTCTATCTATCTCTCTCTCTCTCTGTCTCAGATGTTCCATGAGGACGCAGCAGGAGGATGGCAGCTTGTGGCGGTGGATGTGAACAAGCCCCATGGACGAGCCCCTGCCTGCCTCCAGGTACCAGAGACCAACACACACACACACACACACACACACTCACACTCACACACACACACACACCCTCACATACACACATACGCACCCACGCACCAGCACACACAATTTTCTATTTTTTGACTTTTTTTCTAAAAACCTTTAGGCTACAAAATCTGAGAACATTTATAAAAAGGTATACTAAGTGATTTGACATCACCACACGGTAGTGTTAGTAAACACATGACAACGGAAGTGCCTGTAGTTCTTAGGACCGTAGTCTCGTGTTGCCAGTTGACCGTTCATAACTGATATCGAGTAATATCAAGTGATTTTTTAGATAGAAAGGAAATTCATACATGAATGATATTTGACTCTAGGTTTCCTAAACTCGTATTTAGGCCTTCACTAATTCGTGGACCCATACAATCTACTATAGCTAGACCTGATCAGCCGTGGCAAGTGTGCCCATCAGCCACTGCTTGGTCGTAGCCATAGCAACTGCAGAAACCTGTTGAGGTAGGCTTGTTACAGGTGATACCTATCCTAGCAAACGCTAACCTGGCTCACCTATCAAGGAGGAAAGATGCCATCTCAGCATCGGTGCTAATAAGCCAAGTTACTTTCACCTCTTGCACCGCGTGCCATCTCAAAAACGTCTCTCTCTCCACAGCTAGTGTTATTCTTCTCATTTTCTTCTTATAAAATGATGGAGGTGGTGGACTGGGCGCAGTAACGCAGAAGGATTGCAGTTTGCATGCGCTCCAGTGCTCTCGTTTAGGAGGCCATCCCGCCCCTGAGCCACAACGTCAAATAGTCCTTTTTATACTATAGTTAGTACAATAGCGCAGAAAGTACAGTTGTACCAATGCAGTTTCTACTATATATAATCAAAGCATCATACATCAAAGCATCTAAGTATAATTGTTGAAGAAATAAAAAAGGATTTGGGATGTTTGGAGTAAGACAAGAAAATGTGTTTTTCAGCTTTGACAACATTTCAAAAAAGGGGCCGCAGAGATGGGTGGACTGAATCAGACCCTTAAAATGATCAAGTATAATATTGGACTTTCTTGGTGCCACACACTTTCAGCTGTGAAGAGTTTTGTGTAGAACAAAGGGTCGTAATGTGGCTTGTGTTTGCTCTTTAAATTGTAATCTTTATTTAATGGATTTTTTTCCCCCCATCCAGTTTTGTGAAAGCAGTGTTGGCAAAATCAAATTCCGCCAAGCCTAATTACATTGAGAAGACAAACCTAACGGCTCTATAATTAATGCTTGTATATATTAACTACATTTATTGAGCTGAACAATAAATTAATTTAAAATTCGATTTAAGGTGTGTGGTTAATGTAATTTGAATTACTGAATTTCGTGATAAAATCATTTCAAGCTATAATTAAAATTACCAATCTCTCAGGCAAACTTCCCCTCTCTAGGGTCAGTTTTGAATTTAATTCTTGGTCTTGAACAATAAGCTCATTTTTTAATTGTAGACCAATTGTTTATTGGCATTTGAAAGGTTGAGATTTAAAGATGAACCGTTGCACGAATGCTGAAATCCTCTTCAATGTAAATGGCAGCGCAGGAGAGCAGAACCAGCAAGGAAAATTATCGCTGTGGGCAATTCCCAACAGGGAATATTATGGGAATATTATGGGAATATTATGAACCATCGCACCTTGTCAAACAGCAGAACTGGCATGAAACGTTGAAGAACCACACACGATCTCCCCATCAGTGCTAAAACCAGATACAGAGCCAGCAGATTAGAGTTTATTATGAGCCTATGAGCTAACCTTTGACCTTTGTGAGAGTTAATGAAATGCCTGAGGCGATGAGACCGTGTGACCCCTGGAGAAAGAGCGCTGGCGTTTAATGGCGGGCTCGCCGCAGTGCGGTTAAAAGACGGGAAAGCTCCGTAATTGCGAGTGAGAAGGAACGGCTCCCCCGTGGCGGGTCACGGAGAAACTTCATCACTGTGACCGAGGAAGAGCAGGGAGGGAAAATAACCAGCTAGGACAGATAACGGAAAAGAAAAGAAACAAAAACCGAAGAGAGAGCTGGGGTTGGATTTGTTTGGCTCCTACTTGAGCATCTAATGTCACTGTGACAGAACGCGATTGGGCTCGCAAAGGTTTTCTCCCTTTGTTTTTTGATTTTCTATTTTTGCTGTTTTACTCCCATCTCTTGTATGTTAGTAGATGGCACTCTCTCTTGTATGTTAGTAGATGGCACTCTCTCTTGTATGTTAGTAGATGGCACTCTCTCTTGTATGTTAGTAGATGGCACTCTCTCTTGTATGTTAGTAGATGGCACTCTCTCTTGTAGAATTGAACAATTAGTGCAGTTGATTGGTTGTTGACAGTGTTGTCACACCTGACTCCCAGGTAAAGGGAGTGTGGGGAAAACGACAGTGCTCGGCCCACGAGGACCGTGATTTGAGGAACCCTGTTGTATACTATTGAAGTACTTTGACCAAACAATATAACACCAGGTCATTGTTTATGAATTTTATGAAACTACCACATATGATTTGCTGTTGCAGTGATAAATATCATTTTGAATCAGAAAGTTAGATGTGGCCTCTCTAGTGTTATTTTCGAATAGTGCATGTATTATTTGATCAAGGCCTGGATTCTGAATTTCCATGACACACTTTTCCCTTCATTTGTGTTTTATTTCTTTTTTATACATTTGTGTAAGATTCTTTCCTGTTTTTCTCCCAATTTGGTAGCCAATTATACCCTCTATATTACGGGGCAAGCTAATTCCCCGGGAGCGGCGATCTCCGCCTCCTCTGAGACGGAACTCGCCCCCCTACTTCTGGAGACTCAATTTTACGCTTCTCGGCGAGCTCGTGCCGGCTCAACCTCCCCCTTCCCCCTGGGGGCGACAGCCAATCGCCGCACCCCCCAACTAGGCAACTTGCATTCCGGGTGAATGCTTTGACCGTTACACCACCTGAGGCCCCAAATCGATTAATTGACTGGAAAAAAAAAAGCGGACAGTTCAAGCGTTGCCATTTATACTGGTTTGTACTTGATTAGTACATGTTCTCCACATGGTGCAGGCCAGGTGCTGAGATCAGAAGCTTTTAATACTTTTAATATTTGAGTTTTTATACGTGATAAATGTCTACACAGCCATACCTAACATGCACAGCATTTGGCAGGTAGGCCACTTTCATCTATTGCACAAGGGTCAAAGAAGTGCTTTCATTATTTTCTCCTGCACACTTAAGTCAATTATATGAACAACCAAGGGAAACTTTACAGTACTTTACGTACTAATTTGAGACTTTAGATAAAATGACATACTAAACGACCAGGAGATATTTCTAACGTTTTAAAGTCGCTGTTTTGAGTGATGGGTGCGTCACAGTGGGTGCATTTCCAGTGAGATGTTCAAACAATTTGGGTTCTTACAGTAAAATAAAATAATTAATGTCTTTTAGGTGTGATACTTATACAGTGGCATAATGGCAGGGCATGTTATTATCAGGGCTGTTGCATAAGTCAAATTGATAACCGCACATTTCTGCACCAAGGTAATTGCGCTGTCCAGGCCAGCTGCTGTAGTTGGTTGGCACGAAATTGCTATTGATCTCTTTAAGAGGATTTCAACACACACACTACTGCAGGAGCTGTAAACCAAGGAGGACTCACCGAGGAAGCCTCTCCCAGCTTATTTAGTGGAACCCCCCACCACAGACACATACACACACACACACTCCACCACTCACACACACACACACACTCCACCACTCGCACACACACGCACACCCAAGAGGGAACCTCTCCACCACATTGCATTGTCAGCAGTCTTAATGGCAGAGGGCCATGCTGTAATCCCATCAAACATCATGATTACAATTCAGCAAATCATTGTGTAGGTCACACAGGTGTGTGTGTGATGCGTGATGTGTGAGTGTGTTTGCGGTGGAAGGGTTAAGGTCAGTGTGATTGCGGAGGGAAAGCAGAAAGGGTAGGCAGGGTTAAGGGGAATTCCTCTGCGGAGGAAGGCCAAGGACAGTCTTTTTTAATGAACTGCACACAGATCAGCCGGCCTGTGGTAACGGGTTCGATCAGCGCAGGAATTTTATCCCTACAAGGCTCCTGACGGCTATTTTTGCTCCATTTGGTTAATTAAACAGCCTGTTCCGGCACCGTGACTTGCCCCCCCCCCCTCCCTTAACCCAAGTACTAGGTGTGCTGTCATTTTAATGTGCAAAATGGAATTTAGTGTGGAAAATGACTAACTAAATTGAAACAGTGTTGGTTTAAGTTATTTTAGTTTTTATGTATATAAAACATACATACACGCCAGTGAAACCAGTTGGTAACTTTGTAGTGAAATGTATTCATAGATCTTGACAAAGCCAGAAAACTGTTACAAATGTAATGTTATCTACGACGTTTTAAATGCACAGGTGTTTTTTAATGCCTTTGGGTTTTAAGCCGTGCTGTTTATTTAATTGATTGTTGCCAGTTGCCGATTGTTTTGGCTACCGTGGCTAGAAGAAGAGATCTCAGTGGCTTTGAAAGAGGGGTGGTTGTTGGGGCAAGCAAAGCAACCTACAAGTGCAACACATTTGCAGGAAATTCTGCAACAGTGTTTGGAAGAACTTTCCGAACAATATTTGATTTCCATTGTAGAAAGAATACCACGAGTGTGTTCGGCTGTTATATCTGCAAAAGGTGGCTACTTTGAGTCAAAAATGTAGATTCGATTTTGTTAAACAAAACAATTCCATGATTTCTTTTTTATCTCCAATTGTTTATTTGTTCTATGCTTTAATTTCAGAGTACGTTGAAACATTAAAATGCGTAAATTTCAATAAAAACTGGAAAAATGGTGGTGTTCTAAATCTTTTGACTGGTAGTGTATATTTGTTTAAATACTGTTTTAAAATATACAGGTAACAGCCCAAATAATGGAAACACTTCAGAAAATGAGGGATTCAAAGTGTACCCAAAGCAGGTGCTTCTACACAGGTGTGGTTCCCAAGTTAATTAATACTCAGGGTCACGTATAAAAATTCTGGGCAGTCCCAGTCGCCCATTGTTTTGGCTACTGTGGCTAGAAGAAGAGATCTCAGTGGCTTTGAAAGAGGGGTGGTTGTTGGGGCACGTTTGGTAGGAGCTTCAGTGACGCCTACTGCTCAACTTGCTGATGTTTCACGAGGAACAGGGGCTGAGGTGGTGTTGGCATGAAAGTGGGAGGGAAAGACATCATCAACTAGGGACAACTGCGGTTGAAATCGCATGCTCCTTGACTGTGATGTCTGTGCATTAGTTTGAGATGCAAGGCAAAACAGACGTGCAACTCTGAATCAGTTGACTGCAAATGTCAATCTAGGGCATGAGCAGGCAGTTTCATCAAAAGCAGAGCTTCACAGAGAGGGATGCTATGGTTGGGTTGCAGTGCATAAACCCCTTATTACACCTAAAAATGCACATTTGTGAGTAAAGTGGTGCACAGAACACAGGTCATGGTCTACTGAGCAGTGGAAAAAATGGTCAGATGAGTCACCCTTCAGCGTGTTCTCAACATGTGGACGAGTGCATGTGTGGCACACACCAGAAGAAGCCTTCAGGCTCGAGTGCTTGTTTCCCACGGTGAAGAGTTCTGGAGGCTCTTTCTGGTGTGGGTGCATTTTCCATCGAGTCGAAAGGAAAGGCTTGTCTCTTCAATTGCAAAAATTGCTTGTTTCTTGACTGATCAATGTTTATGTGACAGCATTTCATTTATTCTATTTTATTCTGACACTAGTTGTTGCTTTAATGCAGTAACTTCTCCACTGAGTG
This sequence comes from Aldrovandia affinis, assembly GCA_029706075.1. Lineage (NCBI taxonomy): Eukaryota > Metazoa > Chordata > Actinopteri > Notacanthiformes > Halosauridae > Aldrovandia > Aldrovandia affinis. The sequence continues at coordinate 239,140 of JAINUG010000291.1, read as the reverse complement.
TGTAGGGTTTGTGGAATCAGTTGATGTCATGAATCAAGACTATTTAGCACAGACCTTTACAAATACCAAACGCTCCATGGTGGCTCATGAACACATTTCAAATAGGAATGTATTTATATATATATATATATATATATATATATATAATGTGGTTCTATGTGGCTCAATAGGTAGAGTGTGGCGTTGACAACTCTTAGGTTGTGGGTTTGATTCCCATTGCGACCACATATACTGAACAATGTATGGATAAAAGAGTCTGCTAAATGTCTTATATATATATATATATATATATATATATATATATATATATATATATATATATATATAAAACATAGGAAACTGAGAAGTAAATTACAAATCATATTGCAGAGAAAACCACACCTTAATACACAACATTATAAAGGATAAAAATATTAATAAAAGATAAAATAATTCTTCCCACACTTTACACACCTCCTTTGACTATGCAGGATTGTTTCGGGGCTGTCACAGAGTCCAGGGTACAGTCTACAGTGTGGGTCAAAGTCATAGCTGACAACTTTTCATAACGGGACATTTTTAAGACTGACGCACCGAGAAAATGCGTCAGTCTTAAAAATGTCCCGTTATGAAAAGATGACTACAGTTATGACTTTGACCCACACTGTAGACTGTACACTGGACTCCTGCATATTATCAAATTATCCTGGGTGACTTATGTGGAGAAATGAAACATGGGGAATAATGGTCCATTTGTAGATTGTTAATGCCATCACTCGTATTGACAAACGACGTGGCAGTGATTGCAATCTCGAGGCCGCATTTCAACACATGGTGCAAATGAATGAATCAAATAACTAGACACACAAGTTTTTATTCCTTGTTTATTGCATGCAAAATGTAAAATGAATTGGCTACTAAATTCTTACCTCTTACCTTGTATTAATGCACATCTTGTAAGTTGCTCTGGATAAGAGCGTCTGCTAAATGCTTAAAATGTAAAATGTAAATTGGCAGAAAATGGGGAAAAAGACTTTCAATGGTATGACATAATCTATACATTTAAACCTTATGCAATCCATGGGTTAATCCCCCAGATCTGCCCCACGGTTGAATATCTGAGGTAGGATAGGGCAAGATGGAATGGCGTGTTTGATTGACGCATGTCCTCATGTAGAGGTTGTAATATTAGCTGCAATATGTTGTAATATAGTACATATTTTACACTGTAGCCGTGCATTATGAAAACCCAGAGCACAGAAATATACCTTGTGATTCTGTAGTATTCTTCTCCAATGCTGGTGTTTGGTTTTGAATATTTTTTTAGCGATTGCTATTTTGGCTGCGCAGTTCAGTGTCTTGGCAGCAACTGAAAAGGGGTTTAATGTGATTAAATTAATTTCAAGTGCACAGACTCTGCATGAGTCGTGCGGATCGCTGACTGTTTCTTCCTTTGTGGCCTTTAAACCCCCCCCCCCCCCTCCCCTCCGAGGTCACTGTTGAATAACCTGCCCCCCACCCCTAGTCACTCCACCGCCAGCGTCCTGACTTCACACCTGGGATTACCTACCTGGTTTTAAATGCATTCGCACAACGTCCACGTCTCCATTTCCACTGCGAAGAGGGTGGGATCTGTCAAGCACTGGCCTCCATGCTGCTTGATGGAACCGCTCCCTTGACCCCCTCTCCCCGTCTCCAGGTGTCCCGCGGTTGCCCAGTGCAGCGTAGCTCCTGGTCTCATCTGTCTGCTGTTCTTTAAGTGTTTCTATAGCTCTTGTGTGTCTGCCCCCTATGGGTCGAGACACTCCTCTACAGTTGGTCAGCAGCCTCGCTTTGAAAGCATACCAAACCAACGTTTTTGGTACGTACCAAAGCCCTTGTTTATTTCATACGACCTGCTGGCACTGACACCCGTTAAATATAACTTGCTTCTATGTGCCTGGTGTCCCTACCCTCAACATACTATTAATACCTTCATCATGTATTACGTGCAATGAAATCAGGTAATTTAAACTGTACGTAATACATATACAGTGTGCTGTTCTCCGCCGGTGTGTGTATTTCTGCTGGGTGTTTCATTAGACTGTGGCAGAGGCTTCTCTCTGTCGTCCTCCTCCTCCTCCTCTGGATGAAGGAGCCCTGATTGCTTCTCTTGCCCTGCAGCCCGGCTCCTGGGGGGTCTTTAGCTGTAGAGCTACTGTCCTTCCTGTTGCCATCTCTCTCTCTACTGGGAGACACGTATTACTCGAGGCCCTTTAAGTGCTTTTGAATCGCAGCGGGCCTCTCAAACATTGGCATTTAACAAAACCTCTCCGGAATTATCCACACCTGCAGTGACTGTTCCACGAGAGACTGAGACAGAGACACAGAGACACAGAGACACAGAGACACAGAGACACAGAGACACAGAGAGAGAGACAGAGAGACAGAGACAGAGACAGAGACAGAGACAGAGACAGAGACAGAGACAGAGACAGAGACAGACAGAGACAGAGACAGAGACAGAGACAGAGACAGAGACAGAGACAGAGACAGAGACAGAGACAGAGACAGAGACAGAGACAGAGACAGAGACAGAGACAGAGACAGAGACAGAGACAGAGACAGAGGGAGAGACAGAGACAGAGACAGAGAGAGAGAGAGAGAGAGGCCGTTAGCCAATAAGAGAACGATCTCCTCTAAGCATTTACAAAAGGGGGGTATTGTTTTCCCCGAGTCCTGCCTGTTTGATTGGTGGGACAGTGAGCATCGTGGACAGGAATGTTTTGTGCTATCGCATTCCGAGGACGCTGACCAATTAGGCACATTTTTAAGAAGCTAAAAATAAAATGCGTGCTAAAGTTCGCTTTGAGGAACGTTGTATATACTGGGTCTGTACATGAACCTCTCTGTTCCACTGTTTGTACAGAAAGGTCACGGTTCCCAGTATCTTCTCTGGAGGAAAAATCTTTTCGACATTCAGATTCACATACAGATTATGGAACGATTTTTTAAATGTATTTTGTCTGTAACAAACACCCAGGTGTTATTTAGTATTTTTCTATTTGTTGTTTATTTTGGTTGCTATTGATTAATCGTGGCGGGAGAAATTCTCATTGAAAAGGCTTGGCATTGCGCTGTTGCAGAGGCCTTGGATCATCGTTCAGTAATGAGTGAACAAGTGAGTGAATGAATGAATGAACAAGTGAGTGAATGAATGAGTGAACAAGTGAGTGAGTGAGTGAGTGAGTGAGTGAATGTCAGTTCAGTTTTGGTAACCTTTTTTTTAATTTTTTTTATTTTTTTATTTTTTATTTTATATATATAAACCTCTGACAGTTTACCAATGGAGGCCGATTCACATGAAACCTATGAGCATTACTACAAATCAAATGCTTTTCTTTAAGGCCAGACAACATGGCCACCCCAAGCCAATAAAATAAAGAGATGACTATCAATGTGAAATCCAGAAGCAGAATTAATTTAAACACTAAAACGCACAATAATTGATTAGAGAAATTTTGGTAAAGCTTTGCATGAACTCTATGTACATAAAGCATTCATAATGTATTCATGAGCATTAAAAAAAGCACCTGTTTATGAATGCATACTGATCTCTTTGTGATGCATTCATAAATGCTTATGAATGTATTGTGTGTGTGCCATTTTTAGGTCTGTGATTCTTGGGTCAGACCTGTCCCAGTTTGTGATATAATGCACACACACGATTGTAATGAATGCGTCATGAAGAGCTCAGTATGCATTCACAAACAGGCTCTGCTGATCATTACATAACAGCATCATTACATGTAATGTCATGTACAAGTAAAACATGCCATAAAGCATTCACAATGCCCTATGTAATTGTAATGTAACACTTTTGTTAACGCTCATGAATACATTATGAATGCTTTGTGTACATAGAGTTAAAATTTTAGCAAAATTCTGCGTATGCAGTCATTTCCCAGGTGTGGGGTTGGATACGAGGCACAGTCTGGTTTTCGGGCGAAACACCTGGCCATGCCAGGAGGGCGCTCCCACCTGTCGCTCCCTGCCCGAGTGATGGATGACTCCGACGCACTAACGCCAACGTCCGTCTGTCTGTCTGTCTCCACAGCAACTGATGCGCTCCTCCGTGTTCCACATGTTCATCCTGAGCATGGTGGCGGTAGACGTGATTGTCGCCGCCAGCAACTACTACAAGGGCGAGAATGACCGGCTGCACTATGACGAGTTCTACCTGGCAGAGGTGAGTCGCCATGCCAACACGCAAAGGAAGAGGCTACACACTTTCAAATGTCACCTGGGATTATTTTTATTTTTTTGTACATTTGTTTTAAATGCTATGAGCTATTTCAAAAGATGCTATGAGCATTGATAAATATTGAATGACATGTTAATTAATACTTTACATAGAACATGAACAGTGACCTGATAACCAGAACTTTTTCCAAGGAGTGATCTGTGTTTAATCAGCCTAAAGGGATTCTCTAAAATATTGTTATGTATTAATACTGTGTACACTTTGAAATACTGTATGTCAAGTCCCTTGCAGAAGTGTTATTTTTTTCCCTGTTTGTGTTTTTTATTCCCCATTTTCCTCCCTATTCTTAGTTGCCAATTATAGCCTCTCTTTTTCATGTCAATTATCCCCTCCCTCGTATGAGAGCTCGCTGCCGTAGTCCTGAGACCGGTAGTGAGCGCTGCACCGCCTCCTCCGAGCCGGCACCCACCAGCCGCCACGGTCACCATAACACACAGCACCACTCCTATACGCAGCGAGCTCATTCAGCTTTTATCCCTCCCCCCTCCCTGGGACAGACAGCCAATTGCCGCCCCCTAGTGACACTCCCGGCCAGAGCAGAGGCTGGCGCAACCTGGTGGAATGTAACCCCGGTTGCAGTGGCCAACGTCGGACATTCTACCACTACACCACCCGGGAGGCCGTAGAATTGTTCTTAAAGCTGTGTGCTGATGTTATATTTGCAGTTTGCAACAGCGGGGAAAGACATCATTCAAAATGGGAAACATTTTTTTTGCGATAGCAATTTGAATCCTCACGTGTTAAGCAATTGACCCCGATACAGTGATAATAGAAGCCAAGCAAAGCTTGCCATTGCTGACATTTCATTTTCCATTGTCGCCGAATTAGCCAATGCAGTCAACTGCTCCAGATGCTGCTCGATAAGGACGCTGCGCGTGCTGCGGTCTTCATCAGCTCATATCAAACGTAGCTGTACCCTAAACGCAAGCGCTGATTCAGTGTATGTCGAATGTTCTTACAGCAGGTTGTTCCGACTGTGTCAACAGCAGATGGCGTGTGGTAGATAAGGTTATTTTGCATCAATGTTCAAAATCGTTTCAGCAAATTTCCTCTGACAAAGTGCGTCGTTACCAACTGTTCTCGATAGTTTAAAGCAAGGGTTTTGTTTTTTGTTCCCACATTTTTCAGCGAGAGCTGAAAGAGAGATTCCTTTCGAAACGCACCGAAGCGATCCTTTGTGATCGCTGCCTAATTAGGTGTAATTTGAGGAAGCAAAATATAGATTTGTTAATTGTGGCTCATGTCCCTGTTCAAACTCATTTGAATGTAATGAGATACTTCTTCCCTTACCAAATTTCATTTGTGCCCATTTAGTTCTGCCCATGCCCATGCTGCTCAATAGCAGCAAAACGCCTTTTGGTAAGAGCTCACAGCTGAAACAAATGGGTTTTCTCGTTACACACGTGTGTGTGGGTGTGTGGGGTGTGTGGGTGTGTGTGTGTGTGTGTGTGTGTGTGTGTGTGTGTGTGTGTGTGTGTGTCTTAGCCTTTTTGGTAAATAAATGCTCATTTGTGGTGTAAGTAGCCAGCGTTTCCGTTCATCTCCATTTGTTCAATATTATTGATATGATAATGCATTTAGCCCTTTGAAATCAAATGTTTATTGCACAGTAATTCAAAATGGTTTTGTAGTAGCAGAACAATAATGAGCTCCCTTGCTCATAAGGTATGAAGTGAGAGCGCTGCTGTTTCTCAGTGCCAAGCCTGGGCAATGAAACGTCATTCATGGCCATTGGTCTATTTTTTAATGTTTTTATACTTATCTAGATCACCTTCCCAAATGCAGTGGTAATTATCCATCCAAAAAAGCAGCAGGACTGCTGGAGCCTACAAATGAACCGCTAAGCTACAGAAACGTGTCTACGAGAAGAACAACAGTGCCCTGCTGGGCGCCTCTCACAGATCAGCGTGACGTTGGTAGAGAGTAAAGAGAGTACATTTCCTGTTTTTATTTTTTTATTTTTTTATTTTTTTAACATTTTAATTAGATTTACGGCATTTAGCCGTCTTATCCAGATCGACTTACAGAAAGTGTATTTATACATGGTAAGATTAATCATGGTTAGTGCAAGAGATCAGTGCAGTAATACAGCGATAGACATCATTGTTGGCAGCTGCACACCATACCTGTAACACCGGGAAATGTAAAGTTTTAAATGCGCCATTTTAAAAAAAGAAACACTGTGTTGGTGGCGATGAATCGCCCTCCCTCCAGGTAATCTTTCGTCAGCTCCCCGTTGCGCTCTGTCTCTGTGCGATTAGTATGCAGGTGTGCACAGCGCGAAACAAAGACAGATAGGAAGGTGGAGCCCGCCCACACGCAGCTGAGCGCCGGAGATAAGTGAGCTCTGGAGAGAATGTGCACACCGCTCCCTGCTCCATACCCTCTGCCCATTCACACATCTATATATTCACATCTTATGGGTTGGTTAGGTGAAGGGGATGGCCTTTTTTTATTTTTTTTTTTTTTTTTTGGCCCCCTCTTGTTTTTAAACCATTTTTATATATATATATATTTTTTTTCTTTCATTACTGTATTACATTTTTAATGGGGTTTTCCCCCTCCCCATTTGACTCATGTTTTATGTATTTATTTATTTATATTGCTTATTTATTTATTTAAGTGTTGATTGCATTGTCCAGAACATGCAGTAAATTCATTCCGCTCGATTTAACCGCAAACTGTTACAAATTGTGTTCTGGGAACAGAATTAGGGCCTGGGTCGTATGGGAGCAGAATTAGGGCCTGGGTCGTATGGGAACAGAATTAGGGCCTGGGTCATATGGGAACAGAATTAGGGCCTGGGTCATATGGGAACAGAATTAGGTCCTGGGTCGTATGGGAACAGAATTAGGGCCTGGGTCGTATGGGAACAGAATTAGGGCCTGGGTCGTATGGGAACAGAATTAGGGCCTGGGTCGTATGGGAACAGAATTAGGGCCTGGGTCGTATGGGAACAGAATTAGGGCCTGGGTCGTATGGGAACAGAATTAGGGCCTGGGTTATGGCATATTCTAATTCTGCCACGTGGAATATTTTAATAAATATATAATAATATATCATAATTTTAATTGTCCTTGTTGCAATGGCAGTTTTTAGCAAGTTGCAACAAGGACAAGTTGCTGTTTTTTTCCCGTCACAAATATAGTTAGTGAGCTAATCTCCAGGGTTTGACCTTTGACCTCTGCTTTTTTCTTTTTTTGGTTAGATTTTTCCCTGTTTTTCTCGCCGATTTTGGAAGCCAATTATACCCTCTATTTATTTCTCGTAGCCCGTCTCTACGGGGCAAGCTACTCTCCGAGGCCGGCGATGATCCGCCTCCTTCGAGACGCAACTCACCCTTTCTTCCCTTACGTGCTTCACAGCGAGTTAGTGCCGACCACCCACCCCCTTCCCCCTGGGGCGGACAGCCAAACGCCCCCGCCCCCGATCGGGGCTGACGACCAGGGCCGGTCTGGCAGAGACCGGTTTTGAACCGCGTCCCTGATAGGCAGCTCACACTCGTACAGGAGGTGCTACCACTGCGCTATCCGCCAGCCCCTTGACCCCTGCTTTTTTAATGCCGCCCCCCTGCACAGGTGGCCTTCACCGTCCTGTTTGACCTGGAGGCTCTGCTCAAGATCTGGTGCCTGGGCTTCACCGGCTACATCAGCTCATCCCTGCACAAGTTTGAGTCCCTCCTGGTGGTGGGCACCACGCTGCACATCTACCCTTACCTCTACCACTCCCAGTTCACCTACTTCCAGGTAGGTCTCTCTCTCTCTCTCTCTCTCTCTCTCTCTCTCTCTAATGATAATAATAATAATAATAATTCTGCAATAATGATAACAATAATAACAGCAGTGCTATAATTATAATGGTTAAATATAAATATGTAATTGTTGAAATAATATTTGATAAGCTACATCACAGGTTTGAATTATGGACAGGATTTATTAATATGTTCAACAGAGCTTTCAGACCAAACTTTTTAATGGTTAAGAACTTTTGTACTTTTCATAAACTTTTCATTTTTTTAAAGAATATATGCCTGTTTTCATTTTGTAATTTAGAGTTGATTGTGTTTTGCTGTACTGAGTGGATGTACTTTTTCTAATGTGTTTGTGTGTGTGTGTGTGTGTTGGAAATGAACACTTAATGCAATGCATCCGACGATGCTTGAATGTGCGTGCCGTATGAGGAAGCGGATGCTTGTTTTTATAATAGCAGCCTGTTGACAAATCAGATCAAGGGCATCGATTTGCAGCTTGTCCAGTTTGACTTGTGTTGGCACAACGAGGAAGTGGCTTGGTGTGAGGACACCAGGATCGCTTCAAAGCCCACACTGTTATGGCCAGAAATGTGTCTTTAATCGTCATGTCTTTTTGAACGTGTAAATCATATTTCAAACGAAGACTGCACGGGTGAAATCAGGGATGAAAAGAACGAGTTCCAGGTGATTTTCTGAGGAACTCTTCTTTCCCACAGCACTCGTTGTCTACCCGTGACAGTGCATCCATTAGTACCTATTTCCGTCTGCTCCATCCAATCAGTGGATTGGCTGTAACAGCAGGGGGGGAGGGGTTAGGCTTTGCTTGCAGGTGCAGGTGGGCGACTGAATGCTTGAACTTCACTGCGGCCATTTCATTTGAAAAGTCTGCGACGCAGCCATCTTTGAATGTAGCCTCTGGAAAGAATTGGCATAGAGAGAAAAAAATAAATACAATTTAAAAAGCTCTTGTTTTATTACCTTTTCCCCGGTCACGGTGGCGGCATTGTGCCTGTTGCCATGGTGCCAGCAGCAGGTGATGCATTGAACAAGGGCACCTGCCATTATTAATCAGCCCTGGCAAAGTCTACAGTCACTTGTCTCTCCACAGTGGGCGAGGCGCTGGCGTTCAGGGCACTGTTTATTGGAGAAAGTCGATATCCACTTGCGTCATTTATGCTTTTTTTTCTCCATTGGCCTCTTTGAGGAAAAACAATATTCTATATTATAAGGAAATTAATACATTTGTGGAATAACAAAAACAGCCAGCGTGGACCTAGGTTCACTTTCCTTTCTTTTGTCTTCCATTATGGTATGTGATGTGTGAGTGTGTGCACGAGAGCAGGTAAGACGGGGCCAAACCCAGTGATGGATACAGTGTGCTCAAAAGCAGCCAGTCACACGTGCAGCAGAGAGAACAGTACTGACTGAGCTCACACGAAGGTGCTGCTCACACAGGTTCCATCTGCGCTCAGGTCCCCACAAAGCGCTTTGTGAAGATCTGTGCAGATCATCATCTTTTAAATGTATTAAAAGATAATTTATTGGCCAATTATACCCTCTATTTGTTTTGATTTGCCCTCCCCCACATGAATTCGCCGCTCGTCTCTCCGAGGCAAGCTAATTCTCTGAGGGCAACGAAGACGGCATTTGCCCACCCACGCTCTGGAGACACCCTGACGCGCTTCTCAGGGAGTTTGTGCCGGCTCACCCTCCCCCCCTCCCCCTGGGGTGGACAGCCAAACGCCGCCCATGATCGGGACTCCCCACCAGGGCCAGTCTGGTAGAGTCTGGTTTCGATCCGCGACCGTGATAGGCAGCTCACACTTGTAAAGGACCAGCCAGTATGGGTGCTAAGCTACGCTATCGCAGGCCTCCGCAGATCATCGTTTTTGACAATCAAAATGTCAAGGAAGTTCTGTTGTTTGTCACAATTGATGGTGAAGTTTAGCTGTTTGTTACTGGTGTTGAGGAAGTTGTGAAAAGAAATGAGTTGATCCTCAGGGCCTTTCCTCAGAAGAAAAACATTGTCTGTATACCGCCACCATCATTTTACGCATGGTAAAAAAAAGAGAGTAGAATGGTGAAAAACCAAGAAGATGCTTTTTTTTGTAAAGGTGTCGAGTTTCTTGTCCTAAGGCGTATTAATTATGTACTCCTCTTAAAGTTTAAAGTATTACATGGCTGGATATTTTCAAATCTATCTCAAATGGATTTCAGATTCAGTTTTCTTTCTCTCTCCCTGTAAAGCATATACTGTATTGCATTTGTCCATCACACAACACTGAAGCGTTTTGCGACATCTTACACCAAGTGCAGCCATCCCTCTACGTCTCATTTTCCACCCTGTAATACCGGCACCATAAAATTAGAACTAAAATAGACGCTTAATTCACATGCAGCCTTTTTTTTTACGTGCATTAAGCGTATTCAGTCCCAATGTTCACAAGATGGTGGGGGACTAACCTCAATCAAGCTTGTTTGTGAAAAGCAGGACCCTCAAAGGCAATCATCTCTGAAACCGTTACCAGTGGAGCCCTGGCCACCTGCGTGTTTACAAATGACACCTGTCGTGGCAGCGGGTCGAAGGGGGGGGGAAGTGGAGGCCCAGAGGGAGGGGGGAGGGTGAGCCGGCATAAACTCGCTGAGAAGCGCGTAAGGAGTCTCCAGAACGTGGGTGGGGGCGAACTCTGTCTCGAAGGAACTCTGTCTCGTAGTGATCGGTAGCGAGTTCGTTGGGGAGGGCAAATCGAAACAAATAGAGGGTATAATTGGGCACTAAATTCCAAAAAAAAAAAAAGGTGTAACGGGTGGTGGGCATGCCATATCTGTCCCCCCCAATAGATATAGATATAAAACATTCCCTTTCATTATGTCCCCCCCCCCCCAATATTTAATATGTGGTTACGCTCCTTGTTTTAAACCCTGTTACAGCTGCTGAGAGACTGACTCGTTCAATAGAACCATCAAAAATCTAAATAGCCAAAAGAACGGAGTCGCTATTTTGCTTCCAACTTGCAGACAAGGTCATCTAAAGTCCGTCATAAAACGCCGAACAATCTACTCAGCTTGACACGGTGAAGATCAGCTTTAAAGAAAGCCCTTCAACAGAACTGTCACTCAGTACAAATGGAAAAAAACGTATTTCTATTGTTGAATCAGCTGGAATCCCACAGAGTTAATTGTTAATAACGAGGAGTCATTTTCTTCTCAAAGGTGCGGAAGTCCAGAGGCGCTTGTGTGTGGACTCGGCCCTTTCCCACTTGTTCAAGTGATGTGTGGACAAATGGGCTTTCCTTAATCTTTCTATGAGCAGGAGAAAGTTTCCATGCCTCGAGGTATTAGCATGTCCCGTGGGGGTGGGCAGCGCATTCGTGAGGGAGGGTAAAATCGTAAGAAATAGAGGGTATAATTGGTCACTAAATTGGGAGAAAAACGGAGAAAAAAAATCTGAAACAAATAAAATTTTAAAAAAAATGAAGCTGCTCCAAACGCAATCCTCTCAGACACTGACGAAGGGGGGGGAAAGCAAAATGACATTTGCTGCATTTGACCCAGCTGTATTTCGTAATCAGTCGCTTCAGATTGCTTCGCTCGCACGGGAGAAGGCATTCATGTGCAACGGGCTTTGGCGCTAAAGGTCAAACGTAGCCTGTCGTCACCCAGTTCGGTAAAAAAACACAGCATGCGAGACACCCCTCAGAACAGGCCGAAGATGCTCAGTCAGGATATGGGTGCATCTGGAACCCCAGCGCCGTGTCTCCACAATATTTAACGCCCCCTCCCTCCCCCAGTCTGCGATCAGGCAGACAGACCGCGTCCGAGGAGCAAACGACAGGGGTCGGAGATCGATGAGCGAGACGTAAAGCCAAACGCGGAGGCGTGCTGGAGACAACGTGCATTTTGGAGAGCAGGGATGGAGGTTGAGCAGGCTTCACAGCCCCTGTAGTGTCCTGCTTTCACACCAGGCTGTTCCACGTGGGCACTGGATTTCCTGGATATATGTCTTAAGCCTGCGTGCTGAAGCAATATCAGTTATCATAGCAGGAGGCTGTCGGTGTGTGTGCATTAAGCTTAACCCATATCCGCCGACCTCCGGGATATTCCGTAGACCGCGCAAACGCTACATCCCGTGGCAGAAATTCAATGAAAATGAAATGCGTGTTGAGGTGCAACGTCCAAATATTATATCATTATATAACAAACACATGCAGGGTGTAGACTGCTGACAAAACAACGCTGTCCTAAATGCTTGCATTGTTTACAATAAAGCTCATAATACAAAGATGAAATTGTGCGACTTCAGAGAGTCTCTATCAACGAACTTGAGAGGAGGTAGAAGCTACAGGAAAGCAGTAGGGACTCCAGCCCTACACAACAGTAGATGGTTCAATTTGGATTTGCCCCACACCGAAGCGAATGGAAACTGCTCGTACCTGTAAGGTGCAATGTGTTGACACAATTTTCATTTGTTCAGTATGTGAAGTGCGTATGTGTCCTGATCCATGTTTTGGCTGCTTCTATTACCAGAAGAAGTTTGCTTTTGATGATCCCAACAGACAACAAACAAAGGGTACACTTGGCCACCAAATTGGGAGAAAAACAGGAAAAATCTGAAACAAATGTAAAGAAAGAAATAAGAAACAGGGGCTTGACCCTCTCTCAGCTGTAACCAATGCTGGTTTACTGGACGGGTAGACTATTTAAAAAATGTACAGTCCCCCACAAACTCCGGGCGAATGCGTTGACCGGTACACAACCCAAGGCCCCTCTGGACGGGTAGACTGGGGCGTGAGTCACCAGGGTGAGGGTATGGGTATACTGGGGCGTGAGTCACCAGGGTGAGGGTATGGGTATACTGGGGCGTGAGTCACCAGGGTGAGGGTATGGAAATCGATAGCCGCTCTCCGCCCTTGGATCAAAACTTGACATGCATTCTCCTCCGGGAAGAACACTGTCACCAAATGCAATGTGTAAAAAGCGTGCAAACCAGTGAAAGCATATACAAGCCCTGTTATTCCAGAGGAGCAAAGATCAATGTTTCTCTTTTGACGTCGCTGAATTGATGACTTCCTCCCCACAACGTACTGTTTTATTCAGTAGAATTTTTTGTATATACCCCATAATAACATTTGTGTCAGTGTGTTTATTTACGGTGGTGATACGGGCGCTTTAGTGTTTTATGCTCGGAGCCGAGATGGGGGGAGGATAAACAGGAAGTTACACAACCAAACATAAAGTAGCGAGACATGAAATTTGCATGTTTGTTTCTCTGGCACTCCGAGCATAAAGCATACGACAGCATGGTTAATCTCATAAGTCACAGGACACGCGCCCGGTCTAACAGAGTAGAACATTTTTCACCACGTTCATTGAGTTCCCATTTAGGTACTGTGTGATCTACCTGAGCTTCCCAGTTGGCTAGCTACAACTAGTGCTAGTAATGCTGCATTTTTATAATAAATTGGCATGAATGCTACAAAAGGCATGCAACTTGGCGGCTCTAAATGTGAACCTTGACCAGGTGGGAAAAAAAAAAAAAAAAGGCGTTTGGAACACTGCTTCTCCCGCAGGACTAGATATGAGAAATGGATGGATATGTAATATGATATAATGTTATGTATTCCCTATAATTAAGGTGACCAGCTAATCATTTGTTATTAGCTGTACTTTTCCATTGGCATGCAGTACATACACGTCCCACACAGTCCCTCCCATAATGCATTCCCCTGGTCTCCCTTAAACAGGCTCAGCAATGGGGTCTCGGCCAGAGCAATCTGCTCTCTACGCAAGACTCCTCTGAGCATGTGCAGATGCCGTTCATTCGAGTAATCAGCAGTGTCAGCTCCTGGAGAGTCTTAGAGATGGCTTTCAAACGTAAAAAGGTGACTTTTGATGGTGTAGTGCTAAGAACGTCCGACACTGCCCACTGCGACCGGGGTTCCATTCCACCTAGGTCGGGACCAGTTCAGCCACTAGGGGGCGGCAATTGGCTGTCTGCCCCAGGGAAGGGGAGGGAAGCCGATACGAGGTCACTGCGTATAGGAGCGGCCCTGTGTGTTATGGTGACCTTGGCGGGTGACCCATTACCGGTCTCAGGACTACGCCAGCAATCTCTCATACGAGGGAGGGAGGGGATAATTGACATGAAAAAGAGAGGGTGCAATTGGTAACTAAAAATAATGAGAAAAAAGGGAAATAAAAGCATAAACAGTAAAAAAAAAGTGACTCAAGTTCCTATCCAATCACCGGCTCCAGTAAAAGTATGACTGTTTGAGAAAAGTTTGTGCCCCTTATTTTTAATTGAATACATGGACACTCCTAATACGCTGTGTGAGTCGTTTTGGTCTTGTAACAATCAATACCGGGTATTGGCATAATTAATATGGTCCTCTATGTGTTCTCGTTGCTACGGCAGGTGCTTTAATCTTGAAAAAGGACACTTCCTTTGCAAAAGTGTTTGCAGCTGTTTGTAATTATGTCAGCAGAGCTTAGTGAAGTACTTAGAGGTCAAATTGTTCTCCTGAGTAAACATTTTGTGTTAGTTTTTGGTGAACGGAAACAAACAGATCTTGGTAGTGGACCTCCAGTGAAGCCCCACATGAAAGGACAGACAGACAGACATTCTGACTCTCCTTTGACAGGTCCTGAGAGTGGTGCGCCTCATTAAGATTTCCCCGGCCCTGGAGGACTTTGTGTACAAGATCTTTGGTCCGGGGAAGAAGCTGGGCAGCCTGGTGGTGTTCACGGCCAGCCTGCTCATCGTCATGTCCGCCATCAGCCTGCAGATGTTCTGCTTCGTGGAGGAGCTGGACCGATTCACCACTTTCCCTCGGGTAAGGCCTCGCTTCGTTTACGTGTCCTGTGACGATGCTGGCCCACGCACCGGCCATAAAAACAGAGAACGAGCCTCTTTACAAAAATACTAACTATTCATTTAAAGAAGGATCCCAAATCAGCATGAACACCCTCTATACACTGTCCCTACGCATACCATATCAAGACTGATACTGATTCTCCTTCAGTAGCCACACACCTGCACTTAAATAGCCTAAACTGGCTCAGGTGGAACTCGTGAAGCAACTACTGGTTCTGTCGTTCACTCACACAATCACACACAATTACAAACACAGTCAAATGAAATGGTTGGTGTAGATCAAGAGATTTGCAAACTGAACAGTGAAAAAGATGGTACACACGAACAGGGCAGGGACAGTTATTACAAGCTGAAAACCCCGGAACACACATGGAGTGATGATTCATTGAAGTGGACTGAGTGAGTTTTGATAAACCATATGTTTCAAGGTGGGTATTATTTTTCTGATAAATGTTTCGATAGTTACGGTTTTACTTTTACGCTATTATTCTCCGGGATTAAAACGTGATTTGTCATGCAAAAACAAATCCACCAATTTAAAATAAACCAAAATGTTGATTTTCTAAAAGTTGGTCAAAGTGGACTGAGTGAGAACACTCTCCAGTTTGTTCAAGCCCTTCAGCAAGCTCTTGGATATTAAGCGCCCCTGTGAGTATGCTCTCTCATTACCCAAATCTTTTTATCCCCTCTTTCTGTGAGGGGATATCCACTGATCCTGGCCCCGTGGGACCTCGAGGGGCCTCTGGAAACAGATGCTGCTTTTTTCCCCTCCTCTTTCCTGGATAGGCAGGATAACCACTGGAGATAATGATGTTTTCGCATTTTCCCCAGTGAACAGGCCTGCCGTGAACTCAGTGCCAAGCACTCAGCCACACTAGACCTTAATTTGACTTCCTTTAAAGAGCACCCAAAATTTATTCATTTTGTTTTTATTATTATTGTTTTTTAAACTTTTAAACACCTCATGATAACCCTTTTTTTTTTTTTTTTTTATAAAATTTTTAGTTTCAGATTTTTTCCCCATTTTCCTCCCAATTTAGTAGCGCACACCCAGAGCCACTCGTATACACGGTATTCGCCACTCCGAATGGCACTCCCGGCCAGAGCCGGACTGGCGCAGCCGGGGCGCGAACCCCCGACCGCAGTAGGCAACCTGCACTCTGGGGAGAGTGCTTTTACCGTTGCTCCACCCAGGGGCCCAATTCATTCATTTATAACTGGACGGTTTTTTGGTTGGGCAGACCATACATTTATGCAGTGCATCGCATCTACAGTACTTGCTGTAGCCATGGTTTCAAAAATTAAAGGAGGAGGGGCCCTGGGTAGCGTAGCGGTCTAACGCACTCCGCCGGGAATGCAAGCTGCCTACTGTAGTCGTGGTTCCAAACCCGACTGCGTGACTCCGACTCTGGCCTTAGCCCCGATCGGGGGCAGATTTTGGCTGTCTGTCCCAGGGGGAGAGGGGAGGGAAAATCGGCAGGAGCTCGCCGAAATGTAAAAAATCTAATATAATAAAAATCACAGGTTCTTATAAATAAAAAAATATAAAGGTTCTTAAAAACCAAATAGTCATTGGAAAAAAAGGAAGGAGCAGCCTTTGAGTCCTAACAAGGTTGATTTTCAGGTGGCACACGAGCTAATGACTGCCTCTGAAGCACTCGCGGGAATCAGGACAAACACGGAACACAGCGGCGTCTCAACCTACACCTCGCAATCAGCTGTGCACAAAACCTGGTCTCGGATCGACTAACCAAATAACTTAAAGTGAGCTTTAAAATCGTTATTTGATGTTTCGCTCCCGGTTAGTGTCAGTTTCTCCAAAGGAACAATCCCACGCGTGTTTTAAATCTCCTTCTTTCAGCATACTGCACTGGGTCTACAGTACTGTTGTTTGGCACATCGTTTTGGAACTACCTCAGTATTTTTTTGCCAACTGTAGGAAGGCAGTAAGGAACGTGATCTGCCCCAGAGGGCTGTAACGCTGCGCTGTGTGAAGTGGAGCCAGGCCCCGGGGCAGGTCACACATGCATTTGAGCTCTCCCTGAGCCCCAACATTTCACTCCTCGAACCAGATGGAGTGGACCCCTGGCGCCCGCCGGGGCCCTAAATATCAGAGCAGATATTGTTTCCTCAACGGGGAAACGATGCGCTCTAAAATGGTGCCAAAAGCCTTGTTTCCATTAGACCAGGGCCCGTGTCGCGCTTGCCCGCGACTCAAAAGAAGAGCACAGTCTGGGCCTTGAGTGGCGGAGCGCTAAAAGACATTCGCCCAGAGTGCAGGTCGCCCGCTGCGGCCGTGGTGCCAAACCCCACTTTACCAGGCCGGCCCTGGTGGGGAGGTCCGATCGGGGGCGGCGATTGGCTGACCGCCCCAGTGGGAGAGCCGGCACGAGCTCGTCGAGAAGCGTGAAAGGCGTCCCTGTACGGGAAAAAACTGATTTGCCTCCGAGGACGAGTGGCAGGCTCGTGGGGGGAGGGTAAATTGAAAGAAATAGAGGGTGTAATTGGCTGATTTAAGGGGAATAAATCAGAAACGGATTTAAAAAAATAAGCGCACAGTGTCAGTATCTCTGGTGTAGCGGACCAGGAGGGGTTCTGGTTCTATGCAGGGCCGAATCTCCACATAGACCACAGGGTTCAAATGTTGCATGGGGCCAGGAATTATGGGCAAAATATTAATATTGATATTATTTTTGAATTATTATAACTTTTTTTTTTTTATACATAATTCATATTACACTTACACGCCTAATAAATATATGTTCATCATACAGGATCCTTATTATTAGTAGTAGTAGTTAAAAATAAATAACGCAAACAAAATCATATCTCCAATCTAATATTAAATCCAAGAACTCCATCTCCCAGAATGCCATGCCAGAGGGGCCTCGGAGGTGGAGGCGGGGCCTAGGGCCCATGAACGTCAAGGTCTGGCCCTGGTTCTATGGAACCCTGTAGAGACGCCAGGTCACAGGGGAGTACGCATATTTCTTTTCTGGCTCATTGAATCGTGGCAGGCCAGCTACACTCTGGTGATGGCATCGAAAAGAGCGCGTTTGTCAATGCAAATCTCTGATGCATGCCATTTCGGGGTAATCGCTAGCTTCGAGCAAAACATTTGCATTCGAGTTCGAAATGTCCAAAACGAAGCCCAAAGGACAGTGTACTTTGTAAAAAAAAAAAATATATATATTTATCTTTCTATATCTTAAACAATATTGAACACTTGTTCACTTGTTCTGAGAGTGCGAACATGTGACATGTGAGCTTGAATATGGCAATTTCTTTTGCGAACTGAGCCTGTGGTAGAATTAGTTGGCAAGGGAATTAGAATGGAATAGAAGAGAGGAGAGTTCCACTATGCAGCTGGGGAGATGTTTCAGCTGCATCGTTCTTTTTTCAGATTTTTTCATGTTTTTCTCCCAATTTAGTGGCCAATTATACCCTCTATTTATTTAGATTCGCCCTCCCCACACAAACTTGCGAGGTGAGCTAATTCTCAGAGGGCAGTAAACTCTGCTTCCTTCAGTACAGAGAACCCCCCCTCATTCTGGAGACACCCTCACGCGCTTCTCAGTGAACTCGTCCCACTGGTGCTGGCTGTTGTTTAGCATTGAGATTTATTCACAGAAAATGGTCACTATGGGAACGCAACATTAAACATTTACGTTTACATTTTAGGCATTTAGCAGACGCTCTTATCCAGGGCGACTTACAAGATGTGCATTAATACATGGTAAGATTAATCATGGTTAGCGCAAGAGATCAGTGCAGTAATACAGCGATAGACATCATTGTTGGCACAGCTGCACAGCATACCTGTAACACAGGGGAAGAAAAGTTAGTGTATTTTTTATTTTGTATGACATTTTTAAACATTGAACAGTGGTGATGGTAGTTAATGAATGTACAGAGTCAGTGGAAGACTCTGAAGAGCTGGGTTATTGAGTGGGGTTTTGAAAGGCAAATAAGATATTCATTCACTGAAATACTAGAAACAAAAAAATCTATTAAAAGAATTCCATTAGTCTTTCCTTTTTAAATATGCCAGGAACATAATGGCGTCCTATTACAGTGATGCATTCTGGACACTGAAGACTCGAGGCAAAAAAAAAGCTTTTAAACTAATGGTGCGGTAAATTTTAAGCTTATTCCAGCTTTAACAAACTGTCTCTCGCTCTCCATCAGAGATTGAGTAGGTAAAATTCACTGTAGTGCCCGACATTTTTCCAGACTGAAGGAACGTAACATTAACAGGATATTTCATCTGTATTGAAATTCACTGAAGCATTAAAAATGGACAAAATCCCCTCCGCCCCCCACATACACAAATGTACTCTGAATAGTGTTAACTTTGATGATTGTGATCTCTTTTAACATATAGCAATTACGCCATGACCCTCATCAACCACAGCCATAAAAAAGTTATACAATTAATTATCATTTAAAGAATCAATTACGGGAAAAGATGTACAGTCTATATTTCAGGTCGAGAAAGATAAATACTTGGAAGATAGTAGTGGTGCCATAAAAAACACTCACACACCCCCACACTCACACACACACACCCCCACACTCACACACACACCCCGCACTCACACCCACACTCACACACACACACCCCCACACTCACACACACACCCCCGCACTCACACCCACACTCACACACACACACCCCCACACTCACACACACACCCCCGCACTCACACCCACACTCACACACACACACCCCACACTCACACACACCCCCGCACTCACACCCACACTCACACACACACACCCCCACACACACACCCCGCACTCACACCCACACTCACACACACACACCCCTGCACTCACACACACACTCACACACACACACCCCCACACTCACACACACCCCCACACTCACTCACACACACACACACCCCCACACACACACCCCCCGCACTCACACCCACACTCACACACACACACCCCCCACACTCACTCACACACACACCCCCACACTCACTCACACACACACACACCCCCACACTCACTCACACACACACCCCCCCACACTCACTCACACACACACACACCCCCACACACACACCCCACACACTCACACCCACACTCACACACACACACCCCCCACACTCACTCACACACACCCCCACTCACTCACACACACACACACCCCCCACTCACTCACACACACACCCCCACACTCACTCACACACACACACCCCCACACACACACCCCCGCACTCACACCCACACTCACACACACACCCCACACTCACACACACCCCCACACTCACTCACACACACACAATGTATTACGAAATTAAACGTGAGAAATTAATCAATAGACGTTGCTTTTGCTCGCAGAAAGCACTGTTGTCCCCACAATGTAACAGATATGCATTTTGCAACTTCTCACGCAGGGGAAACAGGATATTGGACATGACGTGTGTGCATATATTAGGATCGATTTATGTGCTTATGATTTCTCCCAGGAGGAATTCTGATACAATGCAGTACTTCCTCAAGGATACATCAGATGATACACAGCAGGTTATGAGCCCACAGCTCAGTTCAGTGAGTGCCCCTGCTCCACGCTGCCGTGTCGCAGGAGTGATGCTGCTGCTCTGACGATTGTTGTCTTAGAGCATTCGGTCACTATCTTTTTTGTGTTGTTGTTTTTTTGTTTCATTTTTTCCGATTTTTATCCCAATTTAGTGGCCAATTATACCCTCTATTTATTTTGATTTGCCCTCCCCACATGAGTCTGCCGCTCATCTCTACAAGGCAAGCTAATTCTCCGAGGGTAGCGAACTCCGGTTCCTTCGAGACGGAACTCACCCACACCCTTACGTGCTTCACAGCGCACCCGAGCCGGCTCACCCTTCCCCCTCCCCCTGGGGCGGACAGCCAAACGCAGCCCCCGATCGGGGCTGATGACTGGTACAGTCGGGTTTTGAACCGCGACCGTGATAAGCAGCTCACACTCGTAAAGAACCAGCCAATATGGGTGCGTTAGACCGCTACGATATCGCAGGCCCCAGGTCCCTATCTAATATTTTTTCATGTCATAATTGATGTTGACGTTGTTTGTTCTGATTCCGCACCGCAGGCCTTCATGTCGATGTTCCAGATCCTCACGCAGGAGGGATGGGTGGACGTCATGGACCAGACCCTGGTTGCCGTCGGACACATGTGGGCCCCGGTGGTTGCCATCTACTTCATCCTGTACCATCTGTTTGCCACCCTGGTAAATGCCCCGGTGTCCCTCAACCAAATGTGTTATTGCATTGAGAATTTGTCAACATGGGGGCTGCTGGGTGGCGCGCCCTGTTAACGCACCGCTCCACCATGTGGTATGAGCCTCGTGGCGTGCCGTGGTATCCAATTTGGACCGTGCAAGTGTAGCGGAGATCGGAAGAAGTGAGTTAAGCACGTGAGCATCCACTGCAGAAAGTGACGTCGATAAGAGTATGATTCGTTCCCTTGGCTGGGGACTAGCTCATCGGGCTAGTGGTGTCTCTTGTGGCGTTGGGATTCTCGGTTCTATTCTCGCTGCAGTCAGAACCAGCAACGCTGCACCAGGGCTGACAGCACCTTGTTGGCCGTAGCATCGTCCGGGGCTTATTTTTTTAATTAAGACTCACAAGATTTACAATTTAAAACAAGATTTGAATTTAACATCACCCCGCCAGTTCAGCTCTGGCCGGGAGTGCCACTAGGGGGGGGCAATTGGCTGTTCGCCCCAGGGAGGGGGGGAGGGGAGCCAATATGAGCTCGCTGTGTATAGGAGTGGCTCTGGAGTACCGGAGTTACAGTTCATGGCTTGGCGGGTGCCGGCTCTGAGGAGGCAGTACATCGCCTGTCACTGCCGGTCACAGGACTACGGCAGTGAGCTCACAATACGAGGGGGGGATAGTTGACATGAAGACATGGCTTCTAAATTGGGAGAAAATGGGGAAAAATCGGAAACAAAATCTAAAAAATAAAAATCATTTAATTATAAATGAACATTCTAACATTGCTTTGTTTCTCTCATGTTACATTTTGATTTGCTATGATAAAGGAACACTATAATAGTGTGTTGATATACTACAAGAAAATAACCCGCTTCTGCATCAAAATGAAATTATAACATAGGATATTGACATCTAAAAGTAATGAACTGTTATCAAGTCATTTAATTGTTTATAATTCAACTACCTTCAATGTTCTTGGATTTCCTTATTTTTTTAACAACAAGAACAGTAATATGCATCATCGATCAAGGTATTATGTCTTTCTGGGGTGGGGAAATAGACACGATTTCATATTTAATATTCCAAAATGTGTTTAATTAGGACTGGAAGACGTACTGTACAAATCACTGCCAGTGTAACTGATGTTCAAAATCCCCATTCTAACAAAGTGCCTGTCCCAGAAATCCCCATTGAGCAATATTTATGTGGAACTGAGCAGTTGACAGTTAAACTTCTGTAGGGGCTTGACATCTAGAACGGTCTTTTCAGCAGCGCTCAAAATCTAATAAAAATGACAACATGAAACGGAAGGAGGCTCGCCAATGCCTGAATACATTCCAAACATGAATACAGCATGCTGACTGTTTTGCAACGGAGGAGAGGCTTTAGCCAACATTCAGAGTCATTAGTGGCTACGCTTGGCTTTCTTCGTATCCTTGTTAATAATATTAATCATTTTATGGGTCTCTTTGTCTTTAAATGTTGACATTTGAACTGTAAAGTACACCAGTCCTTTCTCTCCACCTGTTTTGTCCTGTTTTTAGTTCCCCCGGTTTTGGCGTTTATAACTGCGACGTGACAGATTGCAGGCGATCCTCTAACGATCATGGCCGAGGCAGCACCTCCTCACGAACATTATTAATGCGCTGCACTCTGGGGGAACGCTGGGAAATGAGTCGCCCAATATGCCCAGATCACCTGGCCGGAACATTCTGGAACCACTGCCCGAAAATACCCCATTGAGATCAGTGTTTTTAAACAATACTGTGTGTCGATCGGTGCAAACAAATCAAAACAAATGTTTTGAAAAGGTACATTCGTTACTGTCACGAGCCAAAATTTTGTCTTTACGGAACACTTAGATTTTATGAAGTCGTAACCTTTTTTTTCATATTTATTTTCTAGATACAATACACGCTGCTACACACACTAAGCGTAGCATGGCCGTTACAGGCTGTACGTCTTCATATGACATGACAGAAAAACGGATCTTCTTCGAACAATGAAAGAGAGGCTGACTATGAACTATCAAAGTAAATGTATAGAAGGCAATATGTTTTATATATGCAGTATATTCTTCTTATATTGTATCAAAATCTTGTCCTTGCGCTTCTATGTACTGAGAAACAGTTTTTATTTTCTTTCAGATTTTGCTGAGTCTTTTTGTTGCTGTTATCCTTGACAACTTGGAGCTTGATGAAGACTTGAAAAAGCTTAAACAGGTAGGTGGTACTTTCTGTTTCATTCTGAATGTGATCACAAGCTTATTGAAAACCGTGTAAGGTGTCCCCCGTGACTGAACAAGAGTTACTTTGTTATTGGTCATTCAAACACAGCGGCGGTGCAGTATTGAAGGAGCATACATAAACTGTATTAGCATAAGCTGTTTCCTGCTGCTTTCCTGAATATTGACTTCAGGACAATATTTGTTTTACCCAAATAAGAACAGGAATGAAATGACATTTTGCTACTGTGCTGTGGAATAGCTAAAAGGCACCTTGGGTTCTTCTCTAAAAAAAAAGGCATGGTTTGCGTGTGCCAAAGGCCATCCACTGGAGTGCCTACCCAAATAGTTGACTCTTTTCCTTTTTCCTTATTCGATTGTTCCAGAGAACTGGGCCCTCGGGTGGCGTAATGGTCTAAGCATTCTCCCGGAATGCAAGTTGCCCACTGCCCACTGGGATTTTTGTATATAGTTAGAGGTTCCACTCAAGACTTCATTTCCTTGGCATAGGATCAGCTTGTTGTGGGCTAAAGGCAGGATCAGCTGATCACACTTGACTTCTCCACTGGCCCCCTGCTGTGTTTCCGGGTGCCCAGTTGTTTATTTCACAGGCACAGTGTCGCTGTAAGACTGCCTGTTCTGCAGTTCCCTGGAGCGCAGGTGGGAGCCTCCTGGAAATGTACACAGGTTTCAGATTGCTTTCCAAGAACAGATTAGGGGCGGAATACCACCGTTGATTGACCAACGAGTCAATTCAAAAGGCCGACGTTTGTCGAAACGTGATTTGTGTTCACCAAGGTGAAATAAAGAACACTGGATGACTTTCTGTTTTTAGTTATTTGTCTGAAAGAGACAGTTTAATCACTTGGTGTATCTCTAGCGGTTTTTTGTTACCTCTACCTGCTATTGGTGGATGGAGTGGTGGGCATACGCGTAGTGGTCTAACGCACCCGTATTGGCTGGTCCTTTACAAGTGTGAGCTGCCTATCACGGTCGCAGTTTGAAACCCTAGTGTACCAGACCGGCCCTGGTGGGGAGCCCCGATTGGGGGCGGCATTTGGCTGTCTGCCCCAGGGGGAGGGGGGAAGGTGAGTCGGCATGAACTCACTGAGAAGCGCGTAAGGGAGTCTCCAGAACGTGGGTGGGAGAATTCTGTCTTGAAGGAAGCAAAGTTCGATGCCCTCTGAGAATTAGCTTGCCTCGTAGAGACGGCCGGCGAGTTTGTGTGGGGAGGGCAAATCTAAATAAATAGAGGGTGTAATTGGCCACAAAACTGGGAGAAAAACAGGAAACAAATCCCAAAATCTGAAACAAATTCAAACTATTTAAAAAATGTCAACTTCTTTCCTGTGTCTAAAGAGCACCCAAGTCTAGTCTCTGAAATATTATCAGTTGATTACCTCAACATTATCATTTCTGTCTTTACTCCGGAGCTTTGTTGCTCGGCAACCACATCTTGGCAGAAAGTGAAGCAAATTTGTGAAATATCCTCAAGAATGGCAGCAATAACTCGCCTATTGAATATCGCCAACTGATTTGCAAAATATATTTAAAGCATTAAACAATTCTTGTTGTTTTATCATCATTTGTTTCTTGTAGCTGCAACATGCGATCCGATCTTATTAATTATGTCTGGAAACATTTAGCTTCGTAATATGGATTTATTGTTTTATTCTAGGGCGGCACGGTGGTGCAGTGGATAGCGCTGTCGCCTCACAGCAAGAAGGTCTCGGGTTCGAATCCAGGCCGGGGCCTTTTCTGTGCGGAGTTTGCATGTTCTCCCCGTGTCCGCGTGGGTTTCCTCTGGGTACTCCGGTTTCCTCCCACAGTCCAAAGACATGCACGTTAGGCTAATTGGAGAGTCTAAATTGCCCTGTAGGTATGAGTGTGTGAGTGAATGGTGTGTGTGCCCTGCGATGGATTGGCGACCTGTCCAGGGTGTATTCCTGCCTCTCGCCCGGAACGCATGCTGGGATAGGCTCCAGCCCCCCCCGTGACCCTGACCAGGAATAAGCGGCTTAGATAATGGATGGATGGATGGATGGATGTTTTATTCTAGTGTGGTAAGGTAGACTAGTAGCATTTGCACAGAATGCAATCAAAAGTATTGTGTCTGAACGTTAACTCAGTTGACTCTTACTGTCAATAAACGAACAGCATTTCCCTGTAAGTTTGATATATGTATTAACATATTTTTGCTTCATTCACTTCACTTCACATTAGTGTACACAAGCTATTTTTACCTTTTATCAGCCTTTCAGCACTTTGCCTCAGCTCAGAGCAGCTAGCTAGTTAATATACCACAAGAAAATCCAATACAACTAGCAAGCTAGCTAAGGAAGCAGTCATGAATGTAAAAAGGCTGAAGAAAGAGATGATTTTTCTCAATTTCGATTCTGGACCTGATGTAAATAGAAAGTGATTGGAAAGAGTGTGAGAGTAAGGATATCCGAATCTGCGCCTACCAGAATCAGGGTGAGATGGAAAAGAGCTGGCTCAGAGATCACTGTGCAGAAGGATTGTAATTGTAGTTAGCCAGCTAGCTTGATATAGTGCAGCCCATTACAATTCAGAATGTGTAGCAATTTGCCCTTCATAAGCGACACAATTTCAATAACATTCTCTTCTACAGAAGCAATCAATTTGACATTTTTTTTGAACAAATTTTGTACATTTTCTGGAAGAATTCAACAAATACTTGAAGCCTATGCATTGATGCTGTTCTCAATTATGTTTTGATTGGGTCAGTGGGACATATTAAAACCCCTTAATTGTTTCATCATATTTTCTCAGTCTGGTGAGCACAATGATAAAAAAATAATAATTACAACGCCACAGTTAATGTGAAATAATCATACTCCATATTAGGACTCACGAATAACCAATCTAAAAAAAACTGTTTATTTTGGCAAAGCTCTAAACAAATTCTAAATGCCCATTAAGTTCTTTCAATATCATTTGAGAAGATCAGGCAAGTCAAACTTTTCATGATTGGTTGCACAATGCATTCTGGATTTTTTGATTTTTTTGGCCTTAAAATCTTCCCTGTGGATTTTTGCCTGAGTGTTAACAGAGATCAAAATGAAACAGAACAGGCATGATACTTAATGTTACCCTGGCAACACTGGACAGGTTCATTCTGAAGAACACACAAAAAGCACGGTCACTGAGACTACAACGACCAGACGTACAGTCAAAAGTGAAGAACACTTTTCTCACAGCATGCATCTTAGGTCTCCATATTTGATCACGTGACGTGCCTACATAGCCAAGCTGTATATTTTAGCTACACAATGCAGTTTCAGATTGTCTTCACAAGAATATGGAGCATCCTGCTGTTTATCCTCAGCTTCCTGATGGCATTGCTTGTGCAGCTGATATGGTATCGTTTGTCTTTGGAACCACTCAAAGTAAAGAGAGCGAGGGAGAGAGGGAGAGAGAGGGAGAGGGAGAGGGAGAGGGAGAGGGAGAGGGAGAGGGAGAGGGAGAGGGAGAGGGAGAGGGGGAGGGGGAGGGGGAGGCACACACACACCTAGCTGGAAGTAGGTTAACTGGGAATGGTAGAGAGAGGGAGCGATCCACGAGCTCCCTGATTGGATGGCTGGTTCCAACATTCAGCTTCCCTGCTATGTGTCGGAATGTTTATGCCAAGACGTTCTGACGTGACACATTGCTGTGGGAAACGGTTCCTTCCCCAGTCGGTATGTGAAAGAGTTGGGGCACAGCTGGGAAAATGGACCATCGGGCTCGATTCCTCTGTTCAAGCTTTGTGTGGATCCAGTCTGTTGGGAGAGGTGGTTCAGACCTGGTCCTTAGTTCATTTGGGGAGTGTGATTTGTGTCACTAGTCTGGTGTGCACTGTAATGTTGATTAAAAATGTGCCTCTCAAACGTTGAGAATAAACCTTGATCAGGGATTCATTGAATCATTGCTTTAGTTTGTGCTGTTTCTCCAGTGGAGCACTGACTCAGCTCAACCGTAACGCAGATAACAGGCACCATTCAGTCCACTCACATTATTGTTTCCTGTCAGGTTTGAGTAAATAATTTCAGCAAATGTTACTTTTGCCATTCCTTGCATCGCATTATGTTTTTGGCGGGACAAAAAAAAAAAAAAATTATGTATTTAAAGTTCAGGACAAAGAGTATTGCTATTGACTCTGGACTTATGATAATTCACTCATTTATATCCATAAAAAATAAGCTTTCCATGACTGTTTGAACACAGTATGCAAGGCACTGCATTTTATACTTCACAGTCTTGAGTCCCACAGTCTGACTGTGTTCAGACTTTAACTTGAGTAGATATGTGCTCTGCATTGATGCTCTTTTGCCTGCTTCATGTGTTTCGTTTTATCCTCTGGGAAAGTGGGAATTCTTAGATACCTGAATCTCAGGTGTTGCTTCCCTTTGTGTTGTGCTATGTTTCTCCTGCATATCAGAAAGTGTGCGCTTGTGTGTGTGTGCATGTGTGCTCGTGCGTGTGCGTGTGTGTGTGTGTGTGTGCGTGTGCATGCGTGAGTGTGTGCGTGCGTGCGTGCGTGCGTGCGTGAGTGAGTGCCTGAGTGAGTGAGTGAGTGAGTGAGTGCATGCGTGCGTGCATGAATTCTGTAATTCTCTCGGGACTACAACAGACATGCATGCCCTGGTTTGTTTCCATTCAAACAGCTTCAAACAAGGAGATCCTGTTGCATGCAGTAATTCTTAGGAATGGCAGACATTTCCTGCTACCAGGCAAAAGCGCTGGGCGTGGGCTTGCTGTATAGCTGCAACAGATGGCCAACATTTTGAATCCTTTTATTGCTATTATCTATCTGTTTGCCAGACAAATAAATTATATTAATATCACTTTGCGCTGTAGGCCATCTGTTTAATTGTATCATAAAAAATTTAAAAAACATTAATTCAACTCCCATCTCTGAGACGGAACTTCGCCCACCTGCTCTTTAGGAACGCCCTACTGCTCCTCGGCGAGCTCGCGCCGGCTTTCCCTCCCCCAACCCCCGATCAGGGCTCCTGACCAGAGTCGGACTGACTCGGGCTTGGAACTGCGACTACAGTAGGCAGCTTGAACCCCTGTAGGTTTTTTAAATTGTGTTTTTGTGCGTGTCCTGTTTGTCTTGTGTTTAGTTGTACTCCGCACAGCTCCTGAGAAGTGCATCAATCAGTGTCGGTTTTGTGATCATCGGGACCTGCTAGTTGAGGGATATCTTCTCTTTGCATTTCAAGCCGTTTTTTTGGAGTAGTTTCCAAAAAGGGCCAATTGCCTTGTTTCCAATGTTAATATGAAGCTGTGCTGGTGACCGTGAACAGAAGCCCCAGAGCCAAAAGCAGACCCCCGGTGTTTCTCTTTTTTTACATAAAAAAAATGATTAATAATAATTGTTTCCCGTTTTTCGCGCTTCTCAGCGAGCTCATGCCGGCTCAACCTCCCCCCTCCCACTGGGGCAGACAGCCAATCGCCAGGGCCATTGGGCCGCAGGCTGGGGTAGCGGGAGAAAGGCAGTGAGTGCTCTCTGGGTGCTGTGCTCTGAGCGCTGAGCCACAGCCTTGGGGCAGGGACAGTGTGATAATGGCCTGGTGAGTCAGGTAAAACTGCCCATGTCCACTGCTTTCCAAACAAGCGCCCGCTGTGCTCGCAAGATATGACAAAGCAAATACTTGTTGTTATTCATGCAGGCACAAATGACATTTGTGAGAAAACGGGAAGTTTTAAAAACAGTTTGTGCAGCACTCAAAGTTGTAATGAGACACGCGGAGAAACCTGCAGCAGGCCCTAAACGTCCCTCGGGGGGAAGAGCCTCATGCTTTGTGCTTTGCTTGCACTGGTGTCAGAGAATCAACATTGAATAGCTGGTCAGTCTTGCTTGTTAAAAACATTGGTCTAAGGGGCCTCCCGGTGGCGTAAAGGCATTAGAGCGGAATGCATGTTGCCCACTGCGGCTGGGGTTCGATTCCCGGCTGCACCAGTCTGGCTCTTGCCGGGAGTCCCACCACAGGGAAGCCAACATGAGCTCACTGCAGAAAGCTTCTCTGGCTGTATCGGAACCATGGTCGGTAATTGGTGAGTTCTGTCTCGGAGGAGGCGGTTCGTCATTCCCGCCTCTACCGCTATCAGAGTAGGCCAGCAGCAGGCTTGTGGGGGGGATAGTTGGAACAATAGAGGGTATAATTGGCCACCAAATTGGGAGATAAATCAGAAAAAATATTTTTTTAAATAAACAAAACATTGGTCTGTGCCTGGGACTTGGGTCCAAATGGCCCTGCCTTATGATCGGAGCATTGGTGGAAGATAAGGGTATGATGGACCATAAACAATCATGTTAAAAGGGTTTGGGGTTTTTGGGCATTTACAGTGTTACAGCACCCCAAAAACTCTCTTTACAATACGGTGCAGATTTGTCATTAGAGGAGCATAAACAATTGTGTTACTGCGTTGCTTTGATGCAATTCATCTTTTGTAAATATCGGCTAGTTCAACAACAACATGTTTGGGTGCATGCAATACCAACACTTCTAGGTATTTATAATGTGGACGTCAGAAGAAATCAGGGAACTTTGGTTTACATCTCTTCTCTGTCCACACCATAGTATGGCACAGCATTCGTCTTCATTCCAAAGCCACGGCACTATACAAATGATTCTGGACTGATGGATTATGTTCATGTGTTTGTTTGTTTCAGATTTTTTTTCCCCATTTTTCTCCCAATTTAGTAGCCAATTATATCCTCCCCCACAAACTCGCAGGCGATGATCCGCCTCCTTCGAGACGGAAGTGTCCCCCCTACTTTCTGGAGACACCCTTCGCACTTCTCGGCGAGTTCGAGCTGGCTCCCCCTCCCTTTGGGGCGGACAGCCAATCGCCTCCCCGATCGGAGCTCCTGGCCAGAGCCGGTCTGGTACAGCCGGGTTTCGAACCACAGCCGCAATAAGCAGCTCACACTCGCAAAGCACCGTTCAATACGAGTGCGTTAGACGGCTACGCTCTCTGAAGCCCCCCGTTTTTTTTCCTTGTCTGTAGATGCCAAAGTGTGAGTAGATCATTTGAATGCTATCCCTCATGGTAGAGGAGTGTTTTCCAAACGATGGAAGTGACCTGGATATTACTGTGATTAAGTCAGAAGCCCAGTTTCCCCAGGCAGGGATGCACGACTCCGTCTCTGAGCCTCAGTCCAAGCTTGTTGGAAAAGATGAGCGTTTGTAGTTTGAGTGGAGCTGAAAGGCAGTGTCTCGATTTCTTCGTTAGGCAGCATTCCTCCACATTTTGATCATTTCACCCGGCAAACACGACACAGGTAGAACACAGGAAGGTAGAAAAAGGAAGTCGATTGGACGCCTGAATAATACTGTTTTTAATCCATCCATCCATCCATCCATTGTCTAAGCCGCTTATTCTTGGTCAGGGTCGCGGGGGGGGGCTGGAGCCTATCCCAGCATGCGTTCGGGCGAGAGGCAGGAATACACCCTGGACAGGTCGCCAATCCATCGCAGGGCACACACACCATTCACTCACACACTCATACCTACGGGCAATTTAGACTCTCCAATTAGCCTAACGTGCATGTCTTTGGACTGTGGGAAGAAACCGGAGTACCCGGAGGAAACCCACGCGGACACGGGAGAACATGCAAACTCCGCACAGAAAGGCCCCGGCCTGGATTCGAACCCGAGACCTTCTTGCTGTGAGGCGCTTAGTGCTACCCACTGCACCACCGTGCCGCCCTGTTTTTAATTAATTAATTAATTTATTCAAAACATTTTTCATTGCTTTTACAAGAATGCTTTTCCCCTTTTCAATCATTTTCTGTAGTTTCTCTTGTTTTCTTTCCCTTTTTTGAATCATTGTGTGTAAACTACTTTGAGTTGTACTTCTTGTATGAAATGTGCTGCGCAAGTAAATTTGATTGGATAAATGTCAGCGAGATGAAGACTCGTGGATCCGTTCAGGAAAGGCTGACCTCAGACGCTGACCGCGCCCGGCATGAACATTCCCCATCTTTGTAGCCGCAGTCCTCGAATATGGATTTCATTTGTCATCTCTTTTTTTCTTCATATCACCACAATGGGCCCAGAAGGATCATTAGTGAAATGAGACGGGAGTCACGGAGGTGTTGCTAATGAGCACCCGGTGTACTGCACACAATGCACATCAGAGGTAGGGGGGAGAACAGGAAGCATTTAATAACCTTCTCTTTGTTCCTCTGTCAGGGTTTGAGTTCACCCTCCGCTCCACTCATCAACACTGATTGCAATTACACATTTTCCTGCGTGAAATGAGCTTTCGTCCAAACGACACCGAGAGGCACAGAGCAAGGCGTTATTAATTGAATGAAAATGATCGAAAAAGCCGATCGAAAATGTACTGTATTTACATTTACATTTACAGCATTTAGCAGACGCTCTTACCCAGAGCGACTTACACAAAGTGCATTTATACATGGTAAGATTAATCATGGTTAGTGCAAGAGATCAGTGTAGTAACACAGCGATAGACAGGCAGCTGCGCACCGTACCTGTAACACAGGGAAAGAACATTTCTTTAGTATTTTGTATTTTTTTAAATATATATTTTTTAAACATGTAAACAGTAAACGGCAGTTAATTAATGTACAGAATTCAGTGGTAGTGGAGTCTGAAGAGGTGGGTTTTGAGTCTCTTGCGGAAGATGGCCAGTGATTCCGCGGTCCTGACTGATTGCGGAAGGTCGTTCCACCACCGATGGATCAGGACAGAGAAGAGGCGAGACCGCGAGGAGCGGCTGCCAGGCGCCCCCGGATGGATGGGGCAGTCAGTTTACCAGAGGAGGCGGAGCGGAGGGGTCTGGCTGAGGTGTAGGGAGTGATGAGTGACTGGAGGTATGGGGGAGCAGTACCTCTAGTGGCCTGATATGGCAGCACCAGTGATTTAAATGTGATACGTGCTGCGATGGGGAGCCTTGTTTGCTTTGTCTCCCGTGCAACACGTCACTCTTCGCATCTGGCAACGTGCTTCTCATCAAACTTTCTGCTGCTACGGAATGTTCCAGTGTCTGATGGACCTTGTTCAAAGTCAGAGGATTGCAGCCGGTCGATGGTCTCTGGTGCTTCAAGGCTCTTCTGTGAAAACTTTGTTGAGCCGATGGTCGAGATGAAAACAAATACGGCAAAACCAGCTGCAAAAATATAAAGCCTTAAAGGAAAAAAAAGAAATCAATCCCTTTAATCCAGGGAGTGGAGAGAAAGAGCTGATGGTCATTGACCTTGTGACTCATCTGGGCGCACGGTACATCTGCTATATTTCATGTACATTTTGAGGTTCAAAAGAAAGCAGACTGGAACAGAACAGCAGCACGCAGGGATTGGGCTGTTCGGTCTACACACTGGAATGTTTATTACCGGAATTATTTTTCCCGCGGGGAGAGAGAGAGAGAGAGAACCACACTATACAAATAAAAGAAAATAATCTTAAGTGTAGATCGTAGAATATGTGGGAACTGTGCCCCTGTGTTGTGGAGGTGGTTAGTGGAATTCCTCACGTCATTTCAGGGGAGGTACAGTTTGTAATGGTTTCATTTGGCAATGAGTTATGACAAAATGGAAGGAGAAAAACATTGAGATCTTCTATTCAGGAAGTGGTCAAAGTTAAGGAGATATTCCTATCGAGTGGCATTGAGGGAAACTGTACTGTAATGACACCTTGCAGAAATGAGATCTGGCCAGCAGCCGTACCACCTCCAGTCTGACTGGTGTTTAAGAAGCCCTGCACTTAACAATCAAAATTATTAGCATTATTTTGCATGCTATATGGGATTTTGAGCCCAGAATTGAGCAGTGTAGCATTCAGCGTTAAGAGTTTTGCACTTTGGAACTCTGTTGTGAAAAATGGGCAATCGATATGTGCTCTTTTTGTTTGGCTGTTGCAGAAATGCACACCACAGTGAGTTGAACCTTTTCCCTCTTGTCTTTAAGGAAACAATACTGAGGGCTCTGAAAAGAATATGGCGATCACTATTGATTCAAATGAGTACATCAATAACTACTAAACATATTCTTCACCCGTAAGAATGCGTGCAGTACCGGTCAATAGTTTGAGTACACCTGCTGGAAACTGTTTATTTCATCATTGACAAACACGGGCCATTCGGTTAATACGTTTCAGCAGGAAATCACCCGATATGTCTTCCCAGCTCTCCTGCAGCAATTCCCAGAGACACTTGTGGGTTGCTTTGTTTTGCCTCTTCTGTCCAGTTCGTCCCATACAAGTTCTATGGGATTGAGGTCTGGACACTGGGCAGGCCAGGTCATTAGTTTGAGTTGTCCTTCATGTTCCTCCTTCACCAGATAGTTCTTGCACAACTTCAAGGTGTGTTTCAGGTTGTTATCTTGCTGAAGAATGAAGCAGTGCCCGATTAACCGTAATCCAGATGTAAGGTGTACTCAAACTTTTGACTGGTACTGTAAATATAATACACCAATATTCAAAGTGGTGTGACTTTTTCTTGCTCTTTTACTTGTTCCTCAACAGCAAAGTTTGTAAAAGCTTTGTAAGAGTGTCTCTTGTCCTCTGCGTCCTGCCACTCCTTTCTGATTCTCTGATTTCTGAACGGTGGCACGCAGTTCAAAGACGGATGAAATAACTTGCTATAATTGTGGTCGACATTTTGTTTCTCCCCCCCTTTGTTTCTATGGACATTAGACAGTCGACAAATCGCGCGGCGGACGCCCACAAGCCAAACCGCCCAAGGGAAGTATAGGGAAACTGAGAGGGGAAATATTTATCTCTTACTGACAAAAAAAAAAATCTAATGGGAAGTTCCCCCCCCCGGGGGAAGGTGGCTGGGCATGTGTCCAGTCTGAGCCTGAGTCATGTGTGACAGGACAGAGAGGCTGCTCCGAAGAGGAAATTATATATATATATTATACATACAATGCCCTCCAGAAATTTATATTTTTTGATAAGGATTTTTTTTATTTTTTTATTTTTTTATTTTTTTGCATAATTTTACTTCAGTTAAAGGTTCTCTCATATTTTTCAGTGTAAGATCAAGCTGATGAACGACAAAGACATTTTTTCATAGCCTTTTTTTGCTCATCTTCACCAAGGGTGCCAGTAATTCTGGAGGGCACTGCATATATACAGTGCTGTGCAAAAGTTTTAGGCAGGTGTGAAGAAATGCTGTAAAGTAGGAATGCTTTCAAAAATATAAATTTGAATTGTTTATTTTTATCAATTTACAAAAGGCAAAGTGAGCGAACAGAAGAGAAATCTAAATCAATAAGAAGTGCTTATGCTACATCATTCTGCATTCAGGTTAGAACTTACAAGGGGAACACAGAATGGTTGCGTCAGCATAGCACTCCTTACCTGTGACACGCGCTGACTGCTTGGCTGAATACACAGTTTGGTCATGACTGGATGAAGCTGCCAGCAGGAGTACGTGGAGTGATATGCGTAAAAGCTGCTTTGGCGTTCGCCATACAATGTCACCAAAAGACTCCCCCACCCCATTCCTCATTTCTTTTAGTTTTTCTCCCAATTTAGTGGCTAATTCAAGCCTCTGTTTATTTAGATTCTCCCTCCCCTCACGAGCCCGCTGCCCGTCCCCTGGGTCAAACTAATATCCCCGAGGCCAGCGATGATCCGCCTCCTCTGAGACGGAACTTCGCCCACCTGCTCTCTTTAGGAACGCCCTTACTTCTCCTCGGCGAGCTCGTGCCGACTCCCCCCTCTCCCTGGGGCGGACACGCAAATGGCGCCCCCGATCGGGGCTCCCGGCCAGAGTCAGACCTTGACTACATCCATTCCTCATTTCTGTGTCATGAAAGGACGTCTGCATAGTTCAAGATCATTGGTCCTGATAAGAAACACGACATGAACTCAATTATAAATAAAGCAAATGGCAGTATTGCTCTGCACCTTAAGGATAAGTATTAGTGCGAAGTATTGCCGATGTAGCAGAGCGTGAAGCACAGTAAAATGGCTGCCGTGCTAATCGTGCTAAACCCTAACCCTAATCACTGTGAATCCTCTCATCGATGGCTGAGCTTTGCTAGGGGGGAGTTACCTCGTTTTGAGTGAAACCAGGAAAAGATTTTTACGCATAGCTCATTATTAAATTGACACAAAACAATGGCTGAATGTTTATATGTACAAGTATAAAGTAAATATTCACGATTGAGGTTGAAAGCCAGCCAGCTATTGTGTATCCTCATGGGCTGTTTACAAAGCGACGATTTAAAAGCGCCAACCTGCTCCATCTACACCAGGTGCACAGAATTTCCATAAAATTCTGTGTGTAGCTGTCAATCTCCTTTTCTGATCGGATCGGTAGTAACAGCAGTGAGTGGCGTCAGTGAGCCAGGCACTATTCAGCTACGCACACAGAATATCAATGAGCCATCAGAAGCCTTGATATTGCACAGCAGCCATCATTCTAGATTGACGGGGATTTCATCCAGTTGCTCTTCTTGCATGTAACAAATCAAAAATAAGAAAACGAATTCTGAATGCTCAAAGTGGCCGCATCCACATACGCGGTCGGCATGCTCTTGTCCTCAAGGTCACCTTGGCGTTTTATTTGTAATTTTGATTCCTCTCCGGTAAGGCATCACAGAACAGGGAACAAACCGCGCGGTTGGCCTGCACGCTTCCCCGCAGCACGCTCCAGCACCTTGGCAGGCTGGGCTCTCGGGCGCAGAGGTGTGGCTCTAAGTGGTTTGGGAGTTTATAGCCTGTGCAACACTACCACGGCTCATTAGATGCTAAATTGCAGGGAAACAACGGGCCCTTTTCCTCACAGTTGCTAGAAGTTCACTAAGTCCAGAGGGGACAAGAAGCTTGAGCGTGCCGTATGATTTATAGTGCGGCAGTGGACTTTTAAAATCTCAGCCTACGCATGGCGCATTACGTTTTGTTATATCTTTTTTTCCACAGTTAATGCTTTGTAGTGTCATTGTAGGATGTTTTGGCCAAAAGGGTGAGATTGGCTCGGGCTCTTTGGGTCCTCGCTGTGGGGTCATGGCACTGTAGAGAATTTACTGTGCATTTCATTCAACAGTGGCCCAAATTCTGGACTGTGAGCTTGAACTGTTCTGTAGACTGGAGCTTTGGGACATTTAGTTTTAGACTGGAGCTTTTCACAAAGTACTGTATTAAGCCTCCTGTTTGTCAACCTGAATTGTAAAATAAATAATAATAATAATAATAATGGATTGCATTTTTATTTTTGCCTATCTCAAAGGCTCTAATGTGAAGTGTGGACGCTCACCTCAACCACCACCACTCTGTAGCACCCACCTGGGTGATGCGTGGCAGCCATTTTGCCTTAGCTTTGCCAACAATTCTTGATATACACTATATAGCCAAAAGTCAGTGGACACCCCTACTAATTCTTGAGTTCAGGTGTTTCAGCCACACCCATTGCCAACAGGTGCATACAATCCAGCACATAGCCATGCAATCTCCACAGACAAACATTTAGAATTCAGAATGGTTCGTAAATTGCTCAGTGACTTTAAATGCGGCACTGTCATAGGATGCCACCTTTGTCACAAGTCAGTTCGTGAAATTTCTGCCATACTAGATGTGCCCCGGTCAACTGTAAGTGCTATTATTGTGAAGTGGAAGTGCCTAGGAGCAACAACAGCTCGACCACGAAGTGGTAGACCACGCAAACTCACAGAGCGGGGCCGACGAGTGCTGAAGCACATAGCGCGTAAAAATCGCCTATCATCTGCTGCATCACTCACTACAGAGTACCAAACTGCCTCTGGAAGCACCATCAGCACAAGAACTGTGCGTCGGGAGCTTCATGGAATGGGTTTCCATGGCCGAGCAGCTGCACACAAGCCTCACATCACCATGCGCAATGCCAAGGGTCGGCTGGAGCGGTGTAAAGCACGCCGCAACTGGACTCTGGAGCAGTGGAAACGTGTTTTTTGGAGTGATGAATCACGCTTCACTATCTGGCAGTCTGCTGGACGAATCTGGGTTTGGCGGATGCCAGGAGAACGCTACCTTCCGGAATGCATAGTGCCTACTGTAAAGTTTGGTGGAGGAGGGATAATGGTCTGGGGCTGTTTCTCAGGGCTTGGGATAGGCCCCTTAGTTCCAGTGAAGGGTATTCTTAATGCTACAGGATACGAAGACATCTTAGCCAATTGGGCGCTTCCAA
The DNA here is from genome assembly GCA_029706075.1 of Aldrovandia affinis. NCBI lineage: Eukaryota > Metazoa > Chordata > Actinopteri > Notacanthiformes > Halosauridae > Aldrovandia > Aldrovandia affinis. Next base: position 201,631 of record JAINUG010000291.1, on the reverse strand, counting down.
CTTTGTGGCAACAGTTTGGGGAAGGCCCTTTGCTGTTCCAGCATGACTGTGCCCCTGTGCACAAAGCGAGGTCCATAAAGACATGGTTAGACGAGTGTGGAGGAACTCGATTGGCCTGCACAGAGCCCTGACCTCAACCCCATTGAACACCTTTGGGAGGAATTAGAACGCCGATTGCGACGTTGCATGTCTGTTGGCGTCTGAACAGAAGCAATGAAGCAGCGCAGCTAATGCCAGAACTATAATCACTTCAATATGTTTGCTCCCTAATGTTGATGCTTCTCGGTTAATACGAATACACTGTAAACAAGCCACAGGAAGCCATTAAAACCTGTTTATATCAACAGCATTGACTATACTGTTAATTAAATGCGCCCTGGATCATTGGTGAAATCAACAAAACCATTCATAATACGGTCACGAATGTCTAAGCACACCCATTAAATATTGCATAACGTGACATCTGCAATGGGCTTCTCGAATCTTCTCTTCTCATTGCAAAGGAGTCAACTTACTTACCCAATCTGAAATTGGCCTCAGTAATATGAGGAAAAGTGACTGGAAAAGGAAACGCAAAAATATCCTGTGTTATCGGTTGAGGCGTTCATTGTAACCGTCTGGGATAATACCCCCCTCTGGTAGACTTTTTGTACTTTGTATAAACTCCTCTTTTCACCTTTTTCTTGTTATTGTATTTGATGGCGAGGCTAAGGCAGAACTCAAATCAAAGCATTGTCAGCCCTGAAATAATCACACTAAGGCCTCGGGTGGCGTAACGGTCTAAGCATTCTCCCGGAATGCAAGTTTCCCACTGCAGCCGCAGTTCAAAACCCGACTGCACCAGCCCAGCTCTGGCCTGAAGCCCTGATCGGGGGTGGCAATTGGCTGTCCGCCCCAGGGGAAGGGGGGAGGGTGAGCCGGCACAAGCTCGCCGAGAAGCTCAAAGGGTGTCTCTAGAAAGTAATAATAATATATGCCATTTAGCAGACGCTTTTATCCAAAGCGACTTACGGTAGTGAATGCATACATTTTCAGTATATGTGGCCCCAGTGGGGATTGAACCCACAACCTAAGCATTGCCAACGCCGTGCTCTACCTACTGAGCCACACAGAACCACGTAGGTGGGCGAGTTCCGTCTCGGAGGAGGCGGATCATCGCCTGCCTCGGGGAATTGGCTTGCCTCGTAGAGGTGGACAGCTAGTTTGTGTGGGGAGGGTGTTCACATCCCTCTCCTGCTGTGTTCACATCCCTCTCCTGTTGTGTTCACATTCCTCTCCTGCGTGTTTCAGCTGTGTTCACATCCCTCTCCTGTCCCACTCAGATTCTCCTCCCTCCAGCTCCCTCCCTCCAGCCAGCGAATCAGGGGATCGATAGGCACTGCGTGGGCCAGGCTGTGATGGGTCACATTAGAAGCAGGCCTGTTCATTGCTCCCCAGCAAGGACCAGCAGTCAGAGTAATGTCGAGTCATTCAGCTTTTTTAATGCCTTCCTTGTGTATTGCCTGGTAGAGGGCACACAGTTTATTCCCAGAAAAAATATGTATTAGGGGAAAGTGTCCGATTAAGAGCTGAGAGTTAGGTCAATCTTCGAAAAGGAAAAGCAAACCCTTTCCCTGGGTTTAATTTGCTAATAAATCAAAATGTTTTGTTTTTTTGTCCATCTATATATGACAAAAAATCATAATTATCAAGAGCGACGCAAACTTGACGATACCATTTTGAGAGAAGCATCTTCGCCATAATTTAATCAGACGGTTGAAACCTGGTGGGCACGGCAGGTGTGCAGGTCTGCACCAATAACAAGTGATGGGGTTACCTGTGTGCACCCGTCCGCCAGGTCACTGCCCCCCCGAGTGTCCCACGCCCGTTGTCATTAAAGAGGCCGGTCTCGCTTATGAAAGGCTTTTAATTGCGTTCCGCTAATTAGGACAGATGCGCCTCAGCAGCCCTTGATCCGGCTGTTCCCGAGCGTTGCGTCGTAAATCATTCAGCCTGCCTCTCTGGAGCGTGTGCAGTGGGGCTTGCACTCCCCCCCCCCCTCCACTCAGGAGACCAGATGTGATTCTGAAACATTGCCTTGCCTTCTTCTGTTGTGTGCTGATAACTGCCAAAATAAAGGAAACACTTGAGTAAATGAAGGGTTCTGGCGGCTCTGTTGTGGTGTGGGGTGCATTTTCCTGCCATGGGTTAGGTCGACTCGACCCCCTTAGAGGACAATAAACACAAAGCCATTCTGAGTGATCACCTTCATCCTATAGTGAAGAATTCCAAATGCTGGAATTTCTTGTGGAAGAATGGTGTTGCATCCCTCCAGTAGAGTTCCAGACACTTTTAGAACATATGCCAAGGCTCATTGAAGTTGTTCTGCCGGCTCGTGGTGGCCCAACGCCCTATTAAAACACTTTAGCTTGGTGTTCCCTTTATTTTGACCTGTACCTCAGTGTATTAAAGGGGACTGACACAAGGTCTGTCTGATACACCGTTTATTGGGCTGCCGAAAGTGCATAATGCGAAACAGTGAGCAGTGTACTGCAAGTCATTCTGGGTAATGGAGGCTACTGAGCAGTGTACTGCAAGTCATCCTGGGTAATGGAGGCTACTGAGCAGTGTACTGCAAGTCATCCTGGGTAATGGAGGCTACTGAGCAGTGTACTGCAAGTCATCCTGGGTAATGGAGGATGGCAGCTCACACTCGTAAAGGACCAGCCACGCTGGGGTGCGTTAGACCGCTACGCTATCGGAGGCCCCATGTAATCACTTCTGTAGGTCACGTTTGCTCAGACCATTTTGAGATTGTACCTGAGTACTTCTGCAGGTCATATTTTAACAGCACCTGCGGAGAGCAGACTTGATCACTTCTGTATGACATGTCAAGAAGAACCACATGGAGAAGATACCAGAGTACTTTTTAAGGTCACGTTTAAACAGTACATATGGAGAAGCCCATCTCAAGTCAGAGTGAGGAAAGGCATTGGAACGGAAGAGCATACACACCTGTATGTGGAAAATGCTCCCATGGGAACACTCTACAGTCAATTCTTACCTATAAAAGTCATCACTTGGTCTTTCTTGCCATGCTGTCAGATGACAGGTCTCTCTCCTTCCCACTAGTTTTCTAAATAAGGCTCAATTTTACATTAAGGTCTTTGTTTCGAGGCTCTATGAGGACCTAGAAGCATACTTTTGTGACAGAGAGGTTTTGTAGTAATAATATTTACTCTCAACCACAAAGCAATATGGTTGGGCCGCAGCAGTTTACATATGACAGCTCCTACCATTGTGGGTTTCCCAAAAGCCGGTAACTGCTTTACATTAACTCTATGTGCATAAAGCATTCATAATGTGTTCATGAGCATTAATAAAATGCTACATTACAATTACATAGGGCATTGTGAATGCTTTATGACATGTTTTACTTGTACATGACATTACATGTAATGATGCTGTTATGTAATGATCAGCAGAGCCTGTTTGTGAATGCATAATACTGAGCTCTTCATGACGCATTCATTACAATCGTGTGTGCATTATATCACAAACTGGGACAGGTCTGACCCAAGAATCACAGACCTAAAAATGGCACACACACAATACATTCATAAGCATTTATGAATGCATCACGAGGAGATCTGTATGAATGCTTTATGTAGACGGAGTTGATGCGAAGCGTTACCCAAAAGCCCAACTGTTCTGTCACTGGCCAGCGATACATGAATACAGTTACACCCCCTGACCTATGGTGAAATGCACAGGGTCTCTGCTGCACCACAGTGGTCAGAACTGCAGACCGAGGTCCCCTGTAACACAGCCGACAGGCCAACAGGCCTAATAGGGGGATCAACATGTCCGAAGTGAAGACCACACGAAAACTTTCCAAACGAAATCTCACACACACATACTCTCTCGCTCTCACACACACACACACACACACACACACACACACACACACACCCTCTCTCTCACACACACACACTCACACACACACACACACACACACACACACTCACCGTGATCTCAGTGGTGGATTAAAGGGTTGGGTATGTTAGCAGTATTGCTTTGTGGCGATGTTGGACCTTACAGGTAGAGTGCATGTAACAACCTGCAGGTAAGTGTCATAATGGAGGAGACACCAACATAAAGTGTTTTAATAAGGCATTGGGCCACCACCAACCACTAGAACAGCTTCAGTGCACCTTGGCGTAGATTCTACAAGTGTCTGGAACTCTATTGGAGGGATGCAACACCATTCTTCCATGAGAAATTCCATAATTTGGTGTTTTGTTGATGGTGGTGGAAAACGCTGTCTCAGGTGCCGCTCCAGAATCTCCCATAAGTGTTCAACTGGGTTGAGATCTGGTGACTGAGACGGCCATGGCATATGGGTTACATCGTTTTCATGCTCATCAAACCATTCAGTGAGCACTCCTGCCTTGTGGATGGGGGCATTGTCATTCTGGAAGAGACCACTCCCATCAGGATAGAAATGCTTCACCACAGGATGAAGGTGATCACTCAGAATGGCTTTGTATTTATTGCCCTCTAAGGGGTTGAGTGGATCTAAACCACACCAGGAAAATGCACCGCACACCATAACAGAGCCGCCAGAACCCTTCATTTACTCAAGTGTTTCCTTTATTTTGGCTGTTACCTGTATGTATACTTATTTTTTTCCACAGAGTGGCATACTACTCCTTTTAAGCAGAAATAAGAGTATGGAGGAGTTTACGTGTTTAAATGAGAAAAATAAAAATACTCATCAAAGCAGGCTGTACTCATTTTAATAATATTAATAATATTACATTACATTACATTACAGGCATTTGGCAGACGCTCTCATCCAGAGCGACGTACAACAAAGCGTTAACCGTAGTCAAGAAAAGCTTAGCTGAAAGCCACCCTAGTGGGAAGTACAGTTCCTAGGTGCTAGGAGCAACCACATAGTTAAACTAGGACCCTGTAGGTAAATCTGTAGCCACAATTCAAAGGTAGCAATAAAGCAATCAGTGCGGAAAATAATGCCTAAGCCTAATACAATACATAAACAAGTAGACATGTGTAATACTAAGCAACTATGTCCCTAAGTTAACAATATGAAGGAAATAATTGCACCGGTACGGCCTGCACGGTTTCTTCTGCCATTATCAGTGACCGCAGTGCTAGGGTGTGTTCTGAAAGTGGATTCAGTGGAGTGGGTTCTGAAAGTGGATTCAGAGGAGTGTGTTCTGAAAGTGAAATCAGTGGAGTGTGTTCTGAAAGTGAAATCAGTGGAGTGGGTTCTGAAAGTGAAATCAGTGGAGTGTTAGTCACGTTCCTTCTGACCAACCTCAAGCAGTTACAATGTTCCCTCCCTGTAGGCCTTAATCTAAACACAGATTTTTTTTTACAAGTACGAGATGGATCGGGTCCAGTGCTTTTCTTATCATCCTTGTATGAATTTAATTGAAATGAAATGCAGTCCTTTTTATTTTTTTATTTTCTCTCCTCTCCTTGAGAGCAGGCTAAAATTTGCATATAAATAAACAGGCCTAAATTCACACTGATGTGAACAAACAAAACATGATCGCAGAGGGGTAGTGGGTGGGCGAACCGGAACCGTGTTCATTGTAAAGCGTGTAAATAGTGATTCTTCCCACCGTGGGCACGAGTTCGCCTGTCTTGCGTGCTGTTATGTTTTAAATATATTCTTTATTTTTTTATTTCAGATTTTTGTCCCGTTTTTGTCCCAATTTTACCCTCTATTTCTTTCGATTCGCCCTCCCCCCACGAACTTGCCACCCTTCACTATGGGCCAAGCGAATTCCCCGAGGCCTGCGATGATCTGCCTCCTCCGAGACGGAACTCGCCCACCTACTATGTAGGGGCGCCCTTCCACTCCTCGGCGAGCTCGTGCCGACTCTCCTTCTCGCCTCCCCCTGGGGTGGACAGCCATTCGATCCAATCGGGGCTCCTGGCCAGGGCCGGACTGTTGCAGTCGCGTCTCGAGCCGTGGCCGCAGTGGGAACTTGAATTCCAGGCACACGCTTATCGGGCAGGGTTTAAAACGCGGCAAATTCGAGGTGTTTGTTTGCTTCAGTTCGGCCCCCCTCGCCACCTTGCGTGGCGCACAATGCTTCCAGGAGGGAGGGAGGGAGGGAGGGCCGGGGGAGCCATCTCTTCCGCTCAGGTGGCTTGCCTGCCGATTGTCTCGTGGCTCGTGTCCATCGCGCTCTCCCCGGCTCCTTTCTTGCCCAGCTCCCTTTCTCCACTCCACGCCTGATGCCCGGCACTCGTCCTGAGTCACACGTCTTCTGTCCGTCTGCACCTCTTCTCCTTCCTCGTCATTGTTTGGCCAAGCCGTACAGTGTTTGTGTGGTGCGTTTGAGGTGCGTGTGGTCTTCATGCTCTCTGGCTCGTGGGCCTCCTCCCGGCTGCCTCTGGCACTCAGAGCCCTGCGGCGTTGCAATGTGGCCACTGCTTTTTTTAAAACCAGCGCTCGCTCGTAAAAATTCTCAACGGCGGCATGGTGTTCAGAGTTCTACAGGAGAGGGCCTATTCTTTTCAAGTTTTGACTGCTGGCTTCTCTCTCACCTCACCTCTGGAAATCACTCACCTCTTTATGTGCCATTGTTGTTTATGTGTGAGGTGGTTGGTGGTTTGATTTATGTTTCAGTTGTTTCAAGTAGTACCAAGCATCTGCGCTGTCAGTCTCCGCCAGTCTGCCTGTTTTAAAGCGAGGATGTTGATTGGACGCAGTTAGCCTTCCCTGACCCACTGGGCAGCAGAAGATTTAATCCGAAGCGAAGTTTCGACGTGGTAGTGTCTTATGAAGGTCTATCCGTCATCTTCTGTGGAATTCCATGAGAGGAGAGTATTTAGTAAAAGTGGCTCCCAGCGGAGGCTTTGAAGGGCATGTTTCGAGGTTGTGATGTAGATGGTGCAGTTCCACACAGCTGTCTGGACTGAGCTACACCTCAAGCCGTGCTCAGTGCAGCTTTCCTCCTTGTCTGAAAGCCCCGTGCTGCATTCCTGTGCCGTTTCCTGCAGCGTCATCCGTTAATTCGTTAGCGGCGCACACCCTCTTCCTTTTCAGTCTGTGGTCCACTTATTAGTTTTGTCGCTCAGAGGCTTTGCGTGGGATTTCTCTTTTGGGATTGGTATCGAGGCCTCAGTGGTGCAGTGGCCCTGTATTAGGCTCTGGAGGACAGGGCCGGTTTTGTATGGGATCAAACCCGGGCCATTGCTCACAGGGGTAAGGACAGCTATGTTTCGTTCACCCCAAATTCAAAGAGCTCCCATGAGATATGGTTGCGGAGGGGCAGGCACCTCTCTTGTGCAATGGGCCCCCCCAAAAAAAGCCGGTGGCATCTTTCCCCTGCCTCCGCAGATACCTGAGTCCGGGGGCCTCGGCGTAAGCATTTGCCGTGAATGCAAGTTACCCACTTCAGCCGTTCAAAATCTGTCTGCGTCTGGCCGAGAGCCCCGAACAGGGGCGGCGTTTGGCTGTCCGCCCCAGGAGGAGGGGGGAGGGAGAACTGGCATGAACTCACCGAGAAGCACAAAGGGCGTCCCTGAAAAGTGGGTGGATGAGTTCCATCTCGGAGGCGGATCATTGCCGGCCTCTGGGTATTAGCTTGTCCCGTAGTGACGGGCGGCGGGAGGGCGAATCGAAAGAAGGGTAGAAAAACTAGGAAAAAATTTGAAAGTAATTTTTTAAAATGTATTTATATCTGAGTCCCGCTGCAGTGGTGCTTCATGCCCAAACTGTGGCCCTCGTGATTGTACTCTGTCTGAAAGCTCTCTGTAGTCAGCCCTCCTGCTGGAAAACACAGCCTTTGTGGAAATTAATACACAAGAGAGAAAAAACAAAACACACCACCAACGACTTCATTAGCGAATTCCGTTCCCGAGATGTTTTAGGCTAACCCGAGGGTTCGATGCACCCACCTCACCCTCGCCCCGCCCCACCCCACATCACCCAAAGTTGACCTCCCACCCTGCAGGGAGACCTCGAATGGAGGCGACGGGTGGAGGCATTCTTCTCTTTGTTGTGCCAGTTTTCTGGAATGTGTTCAGCCGTCCGCGCGACGCAGGACAGAGCCAAGCACACAGGCGCGCGCGTTTCAAATGATAAGCATTCCGCTGGAAGCCAAATTTAGGAAAGCTTTCAGCCTAATCACAGATTCATCAGCATTATCTGCGCATTTCCAGACACAGAATTTAAATAAGCTGCTTTCATATGTAATTCAATCGGTATGACTGGTCCCATTATGCATTATTTGACCGCCTTTTCGTCAAGTTCGTGCTGCAACACTACTGTGTACTTATATTTGAGAGTATATATATATATATATATATATATATATATATATATATATATATATTTCATCTGAAGAAAAAATTTGCTCATTTCCCCTGTTCGCTGGTCTTCTTCAGAACGTGTAAATGAGGTCCTTCTCTCTGTTGTGGCTCGGGGAGGTGACCGTCTATGTGCTGCTGCCATCTTCAGGCAGCATTGTGTCATAGCAGCTCTTAAAACTGCATTCCGTTCTAACATTATCTGGTCACACGACAGGATTCCAAAAGACCTGCACTTGAGGCTCGCTAATTGGCAAGCTTTATTTATGAACGAGGATTCTCTACGTCATTATCAATTTATACGCAGTGCGTTGTCCCTTCTGCTTCTGTCTAATTCATTTAGCATCCCAGTGAGATATTCTGAACCCATCGCCCATCACAACAATCAGGAAGACTTTGTAGAGAAAAATGTGTGCGTAAGTGTTTGTAGCTAGGCTGAGTCCTGAGTTGACATTATCTATATAAGTCAACGGGACTTGCCTTCCCATAAAATATTTTTGATGTTAAGTCAAAGGATAAGTGTTGGTGACGAATCGGTTACATTTTCTTTTTAAAGGACGACTCTGGGCGGCGGATAGCGTAGCGGTCTAACGCACCCGTATTTGGCTGGTCCTGTACGAGTGTGCGCTGCCTATCAGGGACGCAGTTCAAAACCCGTCTCTACCAGAGCGGCCCTGGTCGCTAGCCCCAATCGGGGGCGGCATTTGGCTATCCGCTCCTGAGGGAGGGGGAAGGGGGGAGGGTGGTCGGCACGAACTCACTGTGAAGCACGTAAGGGAGTCTCCAGAAAGGGGGTTCCGTCTCGAAGGGATGGATCATCGCCAGCCTCGGAGAGTAACTTGCCCCGTAGAGACGGGCGGCGAGTTAGTGGGGGGGGATTAATCAAAATAAATAAAGGGTATAATTGGCTTCCAAATTGGGGAGAAAAACTGGGAAAAATCTGAAACAAAATTGGAAAAAAAAGGACTACTCTGGCCATATCCGCTGATTCAGAAAAATAAAATCTCTATCCTATCTCACCCCTGCTAACATTCCAACAATATGGTCAGTGCCCAGACTTCTACAAATGGAATCATCCGAGGCTCCTTGGTGTCACTGGCCAGAGGCCCAAAGAGATTAAGAACTATGATGCAATAAGGCTTCGAGACCTTTGGAGAGCTCATTACCCCAAATCAGCCAAGTCTCAGCAGCCCAACGCCAGAAGAGCTTAATGACACTTGTAATATTCTTCTTTCACGCTGTGTTCTCTCCCCTCTCTTAGCTCTGCAGTGTGCCTTTGTTGCTCGGACGAGACACGAGTTACATATTGCAAAGCGATACCGCACTGAAAATTCTGTGAATATTCTGAATTTACTTGTCCAGTACTTTCAGTTCCGAATAAAACAGAGTTACATGCTTGCGGACAATTGGCAATTGGCTTGCGGACATGGGTTAATTAATGGTATCTGTGTTACAATCCGTGTTTCCCTTGTGTAAGTCGCTGTGGATAAGAGCGTCTACTAAATTAGTAAGTGTAAACGTAAACGAGAACGGGCCGTTCATCACCTCACATCTAAAGAGTATCTAGTACTGCATCTAGCCTGGACTTGAATAGCCCAAGTGTTTCTGCCTCTACTACCCGACCTGGCAAGCTGTTCCAGGCATTGACAACTCTCTGTGTAAAAGAAAAAGAAAAATAATATCCATGCAGAATTTGCCTTTAACCAATTTCCACCTGTGGCATCTTGTTCTGCTAACCGAACTTGCTAACCGAACACTCACACTCAGAAAAATATGTGTGTGACCGGAACAAAATGATGACCTGAAAACATTTGGGGCCTGTTGGTTGGCACCGTAGAAAGCCAGTGATCTTCAGTAATGACTTTGGCATCCAAACTCAGAGAAGTCTCGAGACAGGTTGCTCCCTCCACTAATAACAGCTTTATTGAAGGTGAGTAGACGTTGTGTGAATGTGTCATTTTTTGGTGGAGTGTTGCTTTAAGGGGCATCGCTGTGCTCGCCTCGTTGTGGGTAACATCAGGCGCAGTTACTCCAGAGCGTTTCCCAATCTCTCTGCAGCTGAAGCAGAGCGAGGCCAACGCGGACACAAAGGAGAAGCTCCCGCTGCGACTGCGCATATTCGAGAAGTTCCCCAACAGGCCGCAGATGGTGAAGATCTCCAAGCTGCCGTCCGATTTCACCGTCCCCAGGATCCGGTACAGTAGCTGGGCTCTGAGGAGGGAGGACATCTGTGGTCTGGATCTGTGATCTGTGATCTGTAATCTGTGATCTGTGATCTGTAATCTGTGATCTATTATCTGGTTCTGGATCTATGGTCTGGATCTGTGTGGTCAGAGCATCTTCACGAGCTCTAGGAGACAGTGTAGAATCCTTCAAGGTTGTTTCTGAGATGGTTGAACAAGGCAAGGAGATAGATCTGGTGTGTTCACACTGGTACACTAATTACCCATCAAAACCGCTTCCTGTCCGCAGGCCCTGCCATCATCATTTTAGTTTTTTTTGGTTTAATACTGATGTTGCCAATTATTCTTGAGCTGCCAGAAGCCTTACGATATCAAACTGCGTTCGTTCCTGTCGATTAACATATGCGTGTCATGTTTCCAGGCCTCTGTTGGACTCATTAAGACTGTACAGACTTGTTTGTTTCCCCAAGACTGGCCCCCCCTAATGACTGGGCTGTGAATAGTCATTATTAACAATCAGTTCCCTCATAAAACTATGTTTTTGGAGGGAATTATTTCTACTCTACTAACCCAGATCAGAGAAATATAATTGCTTGAGCACAGCTGTGCGTTTCTGTCGTCCTCTCAAACTGCTATTGATTCTTCCACACTCCATCTGGTTCAGGTCTCTGTTTGGGTAATGTGATGATCGTGATGTTGCTCTGAATCTCTGTGTGTGTGTGTGTGTGTGTGTGTGTGTGTGTGTGTGTGTGTGTGTGTGTGTGTGTGTGTGTGTGTGTGTGTGTGTGTGTGTGTGTGTGTGTGTGTGTGTGTGTGTGTGTGTGTGTGTGTGTGTGTGTGTGTGTGTGTGTGTGTGTGTGTGTGTGTGTGTGTGTGTGTGTGTGTGTGTGTGTGTGTGTGTGTGTGTGTGTGTGTGTGTGTATCGCACAGAGAAAGCTTCATGAAGCAGTTCATCGATCGGCAGCAGCAGGACACCAGTTGTCTGTTCCGAAGGCTCCCGTCCGCCTCGTCTTCCTCTTGCGACCACTCCAAGAGGTCTGCCATCGAAGAAAACAAATACATCGATCAGAAGGTAGCCGCTGCTGGGATATGCTACGCCCCACACCACACCGTTCAATTTCCAGCTTCCTTTCCTGTACTCTCCTTACCATACCTGACCTTAACAGCCAATGTGCTGTTTTTCCCCCATGTCTTATCTGGTCACAACAAATGAGAATTCTGAAACAACACGGGAAACCAATTATTCACAATAATAAACTTCATAAACAGATTATCTTTGTATGTAATTCAGTTTTTTGTCATTGGAAAGGTAAGTCTTGGAATGAAGAGGGGTTATAATGGAAATGGAAAGTCATTATAAATGTAATCATTGAAAAAGTCATATGGTCTTAATATTTTCTGGTAAGTGCTTTGTAAAGTTGGTGTAAAGTTTATATAGTTTAAAAAAAAATTATGTATAACCAAGCTCAGTCAGAGCCTGTCAGTCAGTTGAGTCTAGTGTGGACGCCAGCTAAATGCATTGTTCTGTTGCACATGGTGTTGGGCTTAAGAGACCCATGAGGACACTGAACACGTTCATGAGTGAAGCAAGTGAGGGAACAGCAACAGCCTGCTTCACCGTACCCCCAGGACCAAACTCTGCACCAGACCTTACCTGTGGAACTCTCTCCCCGACCACCTGAGGAAACCACAGAATCTGTGGCTCAGTAGGTAGAGCATGGCAAAGCAAAAAAAAAAAAAATTAGGATCAAATTTCACGGGAGTAGTGCCGAATTGTTGCTTATGTAAATATTCACGTTTGGCGCTCAGTTGCCGTGGCAGGCTGGAAACTGGCAGGTTAACATGGAAAAAGTGGCAGCTTTCAGTCCCAGCCCATGAGAATCACGTTGTTCATTTGGCACGCCCCCCCTCCTCCTCTGCAGAGGGAGACAGCCTGGCTCTTCTGTCACAACTACAGCACTAAAGTTTTAATTTTTTATTATTTGTTTACTTATTATTAATGGGCCCATTTTAAATGTATTTTATTGGTTTCAGATTTTTTCCAGTTTTTTCTCCGTTTGGTAGCCAATTATACCCTTTATTTATTTAGATTCGCCCTCCCCCACGAACTCACCGCCCATCACTATGGAACAAGCTAATTCCCAGAGACCTCCTCCAAGACAGAACTCGCCCACCTACTTTCTAGAGACACCCTTCATGGTTCTCGGCGATCTTGTGCCGGCTCACACTCCCCCTGGGGCGGAGAGCCAATCGCCACCCCTGTTCAGGGCTCCTAGTCGGGTTTCGAACTGCGGCTGCAGTGGGAACTTGCATTCCAAGCGGAAGCTTAGACCGCTACGCCACCCGAGGCCCCCTTATTTACTTTGACTGAATGATGCGCTTTCCTTTGTGGGGATTTTAGACGGGTTGTCCGCTTTAAAAAAAAAAATTTAAACTGTCAGCAATTTATTTTCGAGCCTCAACGCAACCTGAGTTTCTAAAACACAGCTGGGAATTAATTGCCAGGGCTTATTTATTGATTTATTGATTTAAAAAAGTGAGTAAGCACTCACAAATGAACCACGGGGAACGTTTTACAATCAGACTGGCGTGCAACGTTATGTCCAGTCCAGTGCAGCCGATCTGTGGGCGGAAATTGAGGAACAGGCATCTTGGGCAGGCGGTTCTGTGAGAAAATGAAACCCCGGCTAAAGTGATTGGACTTTGTAATAAATCAGTTCCTACGAGGAACAATATCTTAAATGACCCGTATATACTGTATATATGAAATGATATTATAAGGCAAGCTGCTATGATTATGAGGTAACATGCTGCTATTTGTTCTGGGATTGGCCTTGGGCACTAACACTGTGAATCGTAAATGAAAGAACCGCAGACTTTGGAGGGCTGCCAGTTCAGTTCCGGCTCTTTCCATTCGGAGCTCCATGGATAGTGTATGGCAAAGAGAGCGGGGGTAATATTCCGGCCCTTTAAAGCTGGTCAGGGCACCCTGAGCATGAAGGCTGAGACCCTGAACAAATCTGAACAAATGAGTTTGAAAAGAGAGAGAGCTGTTTCTCCCCCCCCTCCCCATGTCTTTCCGCATCTGTAATGTTACAGAAGTTGCGTCATTATTTCACAGTGAGAGTTGGTGGAACAATCAGGTGTGCATGGGATTAGCCGGGTAAATGCGAATGGTATGAGACTTTTAACTCTCTGTGCTGAGCATGACCTCACCATCACCAATACCCCGTTCCAACTGAAGAACAAACACAAAACATTGTGGATGCATCCACGCTCAAAGCACTGGCACCTGATTGACTATGTCATAGTGAGACGTGCTGATATCAATGACGTCCCACTGACTCGTGCAATGAGGGGTGCAGAATGCTAGACTAACCACCGCATGATTGTGACCAAACTGCACATGAAAGTGCGCCTGATCACAAGAACAAGGGTGACAAGTGCATCTGTGGCAACAGGCAAAGGATCTCTCTCCTGGCTGTTGCTGGTAAGGTCCTGGCCAAGGCTGCACAGGCTGATTCATAGCATCACAGAGGCACTGCTGCCGGAGTCACAGTGTGGCTTCAGAAAGAACAGAAGCACGGTTGACATGATATTCACGGCACGGCAAGTCCAGGAAAAGTGACGTGAACAACATCAAGACCTCTTCATGGCCTTTATTGACCTTTCCAAAGCCTTTGAACCCTGTTGAGCAGGGAGCTGCTTTGGGGCGTCCCACTCAATTTTGGCTGCGCATCCAGCAGCCGGGTGGATAACAGTCTGAACCTTTCAGAGTTTGTGTCTGTGCTATTTAACATCTTCCTCCTGTGTGTCAGCCAGCTTCTCCACAAGGAGCTTGAGGACAGCAGTGAACTTCAGGCTGGACTGCAACCTCTTTAATTTCAGGAGACTACAAGCAACATCCAAACTCTCGAGGGAGCTGATCCCTGAGCTACAGTATGCTGACGACTGTGCTCTTGTGGCCCCAGACCTTCAGTCCATCCTTGCTGTGGCAGTTAGAACCTATAGCAAGATGGGGCTGTCTGTCAACACCACCAAGACAGAGGTAGCCTGCCAATGGAGTTCCAGTGTTCCGTCCACCATACCTGTCTTCACCGTTGAACACAACCCACTGGCAATAGTCCCATCATTCAAATACCTGGGCAGTATCCTCTCTGAGGACTGCAACATCGACTATGAAGTTCAAAACCGGATAAAACAAGCCTCAGCTGCCTTTGGAAGGCTCAGACGCAGGGTCTTCAGCAACACAAATCTCCACCTCCACACTAAAGTTGCTGTCTACCAAGCCGTTTGTACCACCACACTCCTCTACAGTTGCGAAATCTGGACCACCTATAACCACTACATCAAGCCCCTTGGAAGATTTCATATACGGTGCCTGCAGTGCATCCATAGAATCACCTGGCGTGATTGTGGGCCTCATACTGAAATACTTGACAAGACCAACTGCAAGAGTATTGAGACCACGATCACCCAACACCAACTATGCTGGCTTGGACATGTTGCCAGAATGATTGACTTCCCCGTAAGATCTTGTATGGCCAATTACACCAAGGCCAATGGTCAGCAGGAAGGGGTACAACTAGCAGCTGAAAACAGCCCTGAAGGTTCTAACTGCCACAGCAAGGATGGAAGGAAGATGCTGCTGCTGACCGCAACACCTGGCGGCAGCTCTGTCAAGATGGGGTGCAGAGGCTGAGAGGTCAGCCAAAAAACAACAAAACCAACTCGGCAGACACACATCCGTGGCTGCCCCTACTAACACTGCATTACATTACATTTTACATTTTAAGCATTTAGCAGACGCTCTTATCCAGAGCGACTTACAAGATGTGCATTAATACATGGTGAGAACAATCATAGTTAGCGCACGAGATCAGTGCAGTAATACAGCGATAGACATCATTGCAGGCAGCTGCGTACCTGTAACACTGGGAAGGAAGAGGTTAGTAAATTTATTATTTATTATTTGTATTTTTTTTGTGAAATGAGGAGTAAGCAGGGATACATAGTGTTGAGCAAGTAGGCAGTGGTGATGACAATTAGCTAGATGTACAGAATCAGTGGTAGTGGAGTCTGAAAAGGTGGGTTTTGAGTCTCTTGCGGAAGATCGCAAGTGATTCCGCGGTCCTGACCGATTGTGGAAGGTCGTTCCACCACCGGGGTCAGGACAGAGAAGAGGTGAGACCGTGAGGAGCGGCTGCCAGGCGCCCGGAGGGATGGGACAGTCAGTTTGGCCAGAGGAGGCAGAGCGGAGGGGTCTGGGAGGTGTGTAGGGAGTGATGAGTGACTGGAGGTATGGGGGAGCAGTACCTCTGGCTGCTTGAAAAGCAAGCACCAGTGACTTGAATCTGATGCGTGCTGCGATGGGGAGCCAGTGCAGAGAGGAGAGTAGAGGGGTGACATGGGTGAACTTTGGCTGGTTGAACACCAGATGAGCGGCAGCATTCTGGACTAGTTGCAGTGGTTTGATAGCACAAACCGGTAGGTCTGCCAGCAAGGAATTGCAGGAGTCCAGACGTGAGATCACCAGGGCCTGGACCAGGAGTTGTGTGGCCTCTTGGGTGAGGAACGGTCGGATCCTCCGGATGTTGTGGAGGGAGAATCGGCAGGTCCGAGTGATTGCTGCAATGTGGCCTGAGAAACACAGCTGGTTGTCCAGGGTCACTCCAAGACTCCTGGCAGACTGGGACGGAGACACTATGGAGCCTTCCACGGTGATTGAAGCATCAATCATCGGGGAGCCCTTCACTGGGAGGAAGAGCAGCTCTGTCTTCCCCAGGTTCAGCTTCAGGTGGTGGGTGGACATCCAGGCAGAGATGTCAGCCAGGCATGCAGAGATCCGTGCCGGGACCTGGGTCTCAGATGGAGAGAAGGAGAGAAAGAGTTGAGTGTCATTGGCATAACAGTGATAAGAAAAACTGAGCAGATATAACAGAAGCAAGTGACTTGGTGTATAGGAAGAATAGGACGGGGCCTAGCACCGAGCCCTGCGGGACTCCGGTAGAGAGGGTGTGGGGAGAGGAGAAGGATCCTCTCCAGGCCACCTGGTAGGACCGGTCAGCCAGGTAGGACTTGAACCATGTCAGTGCAGATCCAGAGATTCCCATCTCGACGAGAGATAAGAGCAGGATCTGGTGGTCCACGGTGTCGAATGCCGCTGACAGGTTGAGGAGGAGGAGGACGGAGCTAAGGGATCGGGACTTAGCAACGTGAAGAGCCTCAGTGACAGCAAGGAGAGCAGTCTCTGTGAAGTGGCCTGCCTTGAACCCAGATTAGTTCGGATCAAGCAGACATGTGCAGACAGCCCGCTGTAGTGTTTTGGAGAGGAATGGGAGGAGAGAGACAGGTTGGTAGTTGGAAATGACAGCAGGATTCAGAGAGGGTTTTTTGAGGAGGGGGACGACATGGGCGCTTTTGAGGGAAGAGGGGACAGAGCCAGAGGAAAGAGAGGAGTTGATGACATTGGAGACAAAGGGGAGGATGTCCATAGCGATGGACTGGAAGAGGGGGGACTACTAACACTGCATACACATGTCAAACTTGCAATAAAATGAGTGGTTCCGGGATTGGACTCTACAGCTATCAACATACACACCGTTAACAGAAGTGGAAGTCATCATCGGATTTGATGGACAACCATGAGTGTGTTTTTGTGTGAGCGTGAGTGTGAGCGTGTGCATGTGTGTGAGCGAGCGTGTGAGTGCATGTTAATGTGTGTGTGTGTGTGTGTGTGTGGATAGGTAGATAGATGGATGGATGATGGATGGAGGGGTTAAAGTCAGAATCTCCTGATAGTTTAACTCTTTCTCAGTATGATATAGCTGAAAAATGCCCAGGATTTGTTTTGGTGTCTCGGTTTTGCTTCAGCGTGGTGCCACCAAGGCTTAGCTCTTACAACATCATTTATTTTTACATAGCACTTATCCAGGGTGACTTATGTTAAATATTACATATCATCCATGTATACAGCTCAATTTCCTGAGGCAAGTCACTTTAAGGGTACAACAGCAGTGTCCTCACATGGAATTCGAATCTGAAAGCTTCTGGTTACAGTTACTGACTACTACATTGTTACGCTACCTACTCCAGTTCTCTCCTGTCCCTTCTGTGTCCCCCTGCTCAAAGCTACGGAGATCGATATTCAGCATCCGTGCCCGGAACCTCCTTGAGAAGGAAACGACCATCAATAAGATTCTGCGGTAAGACTGATATACCGTATTATATACCGCGAGGTTAGGACTTCTGTGCTGCCTGCCTGATTCTTTTTTAATTGTTTATTTTTAAGGATTTGTTCACACCGTGCAGTTCACATGAGCTGCAATATTGTTCCTAAAAGTGCTTCATTCTTTGGTGTATTGTTCAGTTGAACAATGTATCCCTTTCAGATATATGCTGTACTATAGAACGTCTGCACTGTTTTGATGCATGCATTAATGGTAAACACATTAAGTCCAGGAACCTTATTTAGCTGCCTAATCAAACGTAAGCAGAGATGACGGGACTTTGGTTGAATAGAACAATTGATGAACAAGGGAAAGCCTGGCACTAAAGCGCTGGTTATGTCGGTAGCTGATCCTGGCTAGATCCAAGGTAGACCCGGGATAGATCCAGGATAGACCCAGGACAGGCCTAGGGTAGACCCAGGTTAGACTCAGGCTAGACCTAGGATAGACCCAGGCCCATAGGCCCAACATAGCTCTTGTGCTGGTATTCTGCAGGGGTCGCTCTGCAGTCCCATCCCAGCATCTCAGCCATATGGGGAGACCTTTAGCCCTCAGACGGTACTCGTGCTACATTCCACTCTGACCTCCAGACAGCACATCAGTACCCATCACCCCTCCCCCCCGCACCGTCTGCCCCACCGTCTGAACATACACCAGAGCGCCACCAATCATCGGAGAGAGCCCATGAACGAGAGAGACGCACCAACCCCCACCCCTTCCCCCACCCCGACCTCATCCGACAGTTCCACTACATGACTCTGCAATTAATGCATGTCCAACAGGAAGCCTTAAAGCGGCGGCGTAACTGATGGCTGTGTGCGGCTGGGGGTTTGTGTTTAAGGACCCATTTTTTTCCCTTTCGCCATGTCTGAGAGCGACGGGATCAGTAATGCGTCTGCTGGCACGTCTGAGATGCATCTCGCCGGCACAGTGGATCAAGGCACAGATGGGTGGGAACGGGCAGGCTCAGGGAGAGGCCCCGGACAATAGAGGCCCTCCAGGCAGAGAGCAGGGGCCACGGCTATGAGAGATTACGGCCTTTAAATGCGTTTAAAACAGATGGCCCCAAAGGCGTTTCGCGAGTAGAGCACTCCTTCTTGTGCGTCTGGAGGAAGCATACAGCGCTTAGCTTGGTGTAGAGGATGTTTTCTGGGGATTGAAGGAGTAACACCGCAGTGGCTGATGAGCTGAGTCATGTGACCTGGGTCATGTGATCTCTTTCATTGTCACCACAGGGCGTGCACCAGGCAGCGCATGCTGAGCGGGTCCTTCGAGGGCCAGCCGGCCAAGGAGCGATCCATCCTGAGCGTGCAGCATCACATCCGCCAGGAGCGCAGGTCAGTACTCAGTACATTACATTCCATTCATTTAATTTAGCAGACACCCTTCATCCACAAGAGTTACATGAGCAACTGTGGCACAGACCTGCCTGACAACACTCCCAGACCAGCGAGTGTATGTGCAACATCACTAAAGCACCACTGTAATTTAACCAATCTTCAAAACATGGCGCAAATCATAAATAAATAAATCAACTGAATTTTAAAAAGTAGCAAGTGAGGGCCTCCCAGGTGGTGTAGCAGTAGAACGTTCGATGCTGCCCACTGTGACCGGGGTTCGCTTCCACCAGGTTGCGCCACTTCGGCTCTGGTTGGGAGTGCCACCAAGGGAGGGGGGAGGGAAGCCGATATGAGATCACTGCGTATAGGAGTGGTCCTGTGTGTTACGGTGACCGTGGCGGGTGCCGGCTCAGAGGAGGCGGTGCAGCGCTCACTACCGGTCTCAGGACTACAGCAGCGAGCTCTCATACGAGGGAGGGGGGGGGATAATTGACATGAAAAAGAGAGGGTATAATTGGCAACTAAAAATATGGAGAAAAATAACAATGAATAAATAAATAAAGTAGCAAGTGCTGAGGCGTGGGAATCGGCAGGAGTGCCAAGATGAGTCTACATTTACATTACATTACAGGCATTTAGCAGACACTCTTATCCAGAGCGACTTACACGGTTTACATTTCTTTACATACAATCCATTTATACAGCTGGATATTTTACTGAAGCATTTCAGGTTAAGTACCTTTAACTCAAGGGTACAACGGCAGTGCCCCCACCTGGGGATTGAACCTGCAACCTCTGAGTTACAAGCCCAGCTCCCTAACCATTACACTACACTGCCAGCCAGGTCTAGACTCCAGGTCAGTACTCGTATATACACATTACACCACATGTATCAGGCACTCATATTCATTCATATTAACATCGCCTCCACTAGGGGTGCAGGTGAAGCATAACAAGAGAGATGATACTGGCCTTTGTGTTGAATATGAGCACAAAGCCCATTGAAATGGGACTGAGGGTGACGGGCCTGAGGTGGTGTAATGGTCAAAGCATTCGCCCGTAATGCAAGTTGCCTACTGCAGCTGTGGTTCGACACCTGACTGCGCCAGTCCGGCCCTGGCCGGGAGCCCCGATCATGGGGCAGCGATTAGCTGTCCGCCCCAGGGGGAGGGGGAGGGGGAGGGGGAGGGGGAGCCGGCACAAACTCGCCGAGGAGCATGAAGGGTGTCCCTAGAAAGTAGATGGGCGAGGTCTCAGAGGAGGCAGATCATCGCCAGCCTCGGGGAGTTAGCTTGCCCCGTAGTGACGGGCAGCATGTTCGTGGGAGAGGGCGAATCGAAAGAAATAGAGGGTATAATTGGGGGAAAAAAATCTAAATTGGGAGAAAAACAGGGGAAAAAATCTGAAACAAATGTAAGAAAAAATAAATGGCTGGCTCTGAGGCTGTGTAGAATAAAGAGCCCTCTTTGACTCACTGTCCCTCGCTCCAGGTCCCTGAGACACGGCTCCAGCAGCCAGAGGATCAGCCGGGGGAAGTCCCTGGAGACGCTCACGCAGGACGTGAGTACACGCTCACATTTTACATTTTACATTTTAACCATTTAGGAGACGCTCTTATCCAGAGCGACTTACAAGATGTGCATTAATACAAGATCAATCATAGTGTCGCGTAAGAGATCAGTGCAGTAATACAGCAATAGACATCATTGCAGGCATCTGCACACCATACACCATACCTGTAACACTGGGAAGGAAAAAGTTAGTGTTTAGTTTAGTTTTTAGTGTTTTTTTTACGATTTTAAACATGAAAGCAGTGGTGATGGCAGTTAATGACTGTAGAGAATCAGGGGTAGTGGAGTCTGAAGAGGTGGGTTTTGAGTCTCTTGCGGAAGATGGCCAGTGATTCCGCTCTCCTGAACGAGTGCACACACAGCTCCTCAACACAGTCGCGAGTCCCACCCTTCTCTCCAATGCACTCTCCCTCCCTCATCCAGCACTCCAGCACCGTGCGCTACCGCAACGCCCAGCGGGAGGACAGCGACATCAAGATGATCCAGGAGAAGAAGGAGCAGGCCGAGATGAAACGGTACGCTGGACCCGAGGGGCCGTCCCGTGATCCCCGACATTCCGGCGGCCGTGGGGTTCCTGAGTTCCTGCGCACACATTTGTGTCCCCGTGCCTGTGTGCAGGGGCACCACAATCACCAGGGTTCCCACACGTCATGGAAAAACCTTGAAAATCATTGTGTCATGGAAATGAATGAAAAAGCTCTGTCATGGAAATTTCTGATTCCATGTAACGTTATATATCTTTTTTTCTTCCTTTCCGATAATGCTACCGCAAAATGTCTGTTCCCCTGCCACCGTTGTTGCCACCTGCCACGGCTGTTCTCACACACACACACACACACACACACACACACACACACACACACACACACACACACACACACACACACACACACACAATTAGATGTGTATTTGCACTGGCAATAAAATGTGTTGTTATGAAAGCAAAATCAATTTTTTGCGTCAGTCGCAAAAACAAAAAGTCATTGAAAACCTTCAATTTGTCATTTAAATGTCATGGAGAATGTACATTTGATTTGAGTGAGTGGGAACTCTGAATCACATGATGGTACAAGGGCACGCCCTCACAGCGCTGAGAGAACGCTCGTTATCAAAGGCCCCCGCCGCCCACATAAAATGCATGTCTCAGCATGGCTTCTCTCCAGGGAGTGATCAGCACACAAACACAAGTCACCTTTCAGCACGTTACCTCCTCAGCACCGCCCTTGGAGGGTTTAACTGCTGCTGTGTGGGTCGTCCACGTTCACTGTTTACTGTAGGATCATCACTTGAGGACATTTCTGAGTGCTGGTGATTAATTCACTCAAGACTGTGATTCTCGTCCTTTTTCATTCTGAAGCAAGGAAATTATCCTGTGCTAGCAGTGAAATTAGCTTGTGCTAGCATGGAAACAATCCCGTACTAGCAGTGAAATTAGCTTGTGCTAGCATGGAAACAATCCTGTGCTATCAGGAAATTATCCTGTGCTAGCAGTGAAATTAGCTTGTGTTAGCATGGAAACAATCCTGTGCTATCAGGGAAATTATCCCGTGCTAGCAGTGAAATTAGCTTGTGTTAGCATGGAAACAATCCTGTGCTATCAGGGAAATTATCCTGTGCTAGCAGTGAAATTAGCTTGTGTTAGCATGGAAACAATCGTGTGCTAGCAGTGAAATTAGTGGGTGTGAAAATGCCAAACGGGGTGAATACTTTTTATACCCACTGTATATTTGTCATACTTTGGTGCTGAGAGTTTTTTGTAAGCAGGTCCTGAGGAATATATTTTTCATGCGTCTCAAAGTGTACATGTATATCGCACAAAATCATCACTTCTTGCCACATTCATTTCTCAAATGTTGTGTGTTATGTTATCTAATTTCTCTAATTTGATATGTTTTAATTTTATATTATGTATTGTGAGGCGGCACGGTGGTGCAGGGGATAGCACTGTCGCCTCACAGCAAGAAGGTCTCGGGTTCGAATCCAGGCCGGGGGCCTTTCTGTGTGGAGTTTGCATGTTCTCCCGTGTCCGCGTGGGTTCCTCCGGAGTACTCCGGTTTCTTCCCACAGTCCAAAGACATGCACATTAGGCTAATAGGAGAGTCTAAATTGCCCGTAGGTATGAGTGTGTGAGTGAATGGTGTATGTAGTGCCCTGCGATGGATTGGCGACCTGTCCAGGGTGTATTCCTGCCTCTCGCCCCAATGCATGCTGGGATAGGCTCCAGCCCCCCCGCAACCCAGACCAGGAATAAGCGGCTGAAGATGAGATGAGATGAGATTATGTATTGTAAAAAATTGTCCTTATTGTGCATATCATTTTTCAAAGTGCAGTTCGGTTCTACAATTTATATTTTCAGGTACAGTAGAGTCCAAAGTTTGAGTCAAAGATCTGTTTGTTTAAATGTTTAGTCATGTGGTATTTGTTATTCAGGAATGTCATAAAACATTGATACAAATTAAAAAAATGTTTGTTTGAGAAAGGATGGTATGAAATGAAATATCTATAAATATTTTATTTGCACACCATTGCCTTTCATTTCCTCAAAATGTTGTGATTCCTTCTTTTTAATTTAAGTTTTAATACATGGACACTCCTAATACACAGTGTGAGTTGTTTTGGTCTTGTAACAGTTAATACCGGGTATTGGCATAATTAATATGGTCCTCTATGTGTTCTCATTGCTACTGCAGGTGCTTTAATCTTGAAAAAGGACACTTCCTTTGCAAAAGTGTTTGCAGCCATTTGTAATTATGTCAGCAGAGCTTAGTGAAGTAGCTAGAGGTCAAATTGTTCTCCTGAGTAAGCATTTTGTGTTAGTTTTTGATGAACGATGAAAACAAGGAGATCTTGGTGGTGGACTCAAACTTTTGGACCCCACTGTATATCTATCATCTGATGACATATGCCAAACAGAAATATTCATGAGGGTTGATTTTGTTTTGTGTTCCTCAATAGGAAAGTCCAGGAAGAGGAACTGAGGGAGAACCACCCGTACTTCGACAAGCCTCTGTTCATCGTTGGCAGAGAGCATCGCTTCCGGAACTTTTGCAGAGTGGTGGTGCGAGCTCGCTTCAATGCGTATGTGTTTATTCATGGCCGTGTATCAGAAAACACTTTAAAATATTGAATGAAATAAAGTGAGTCAAACAGACTGGGGCTCATCTTTACCTGCCTGTGCATGAATCAGTCAAAATGAGCAGAGGCGCTCAAATGCTCATGGAAAGTGATTGAACCTGAAGTTTAGTTGAATTGATGAACAGTGTGTCTGTTCATTTCTTTTAACAGTATGTTCTAGTTGCATTCATGAATTAATGTTATTCATTTTTTTGTATGCAGGTCAAAAACGGACCCAATAACCGGAGCAGTGAAAAACACAAAGTATCACCAGTTGTAGTAAGTTGTGAATTAAATGTTTTATGTCATATAATCTGATCTGGTTTACTACGCCACCCGAGGTCCCTGGTTTACTCAAACTTAATCTGTGGTAATGAAACCGGGTCAGTGTACATTTTTACATTTTTTACATTTTGGGCATTTAGCAGATGCTCTTATCCAGAGCAACTTACACAGTTTACCCATTTATACAGCTGGATATTTTACTGAAGCAATTCAGGTTAAGTACCTTGCTCAAGGGTACAACAGCAGTGTCCCCACCTGTTCAGTTACAAGCCCAGTTCCCTAACCATTACACTACACTGCTTGCCTGCCTGTTATGTAAGACTATTAATTACAGTGCACCGTTTGAAAAAAGGTCACGGGGGCCATTTGCGAGTCCGCATGGAGCTCTGCTCTGTTCTGTAACAGTGACTGTGTTTGTGTGTGTGTGTGTGTGTGTGTGTGTGCGCGCTCCTCAGTGACCTGCTGGGCCTGGTCACCTACCTGGACTGGGTGATGATCGTTGTCACCATTTGCTCCTGCATCTCCATGATGTTGGAGTCTCCGTTCACCAGGGTCATGCACGTCCCCACCCTGCAGGTAAATGAGCACCTTCACCTGGCGGGCAGTGGGCGATGTCCACAAACCCCCTCCATTTAACGTGCTTCACATCCGGCCCACTCTCTGGACATTCACGTCGGGGAGTGGGCAAAATTGACAGCCCTTCATTTTTCACTTCCTTTAATGCCATTCACAAATCAGGTCCTGTCTCCTTGTGAGCCATTCACAAATCAGGTCCTGTCTCCTTGTGAGCCATTCACAAATCAGGTCCTGTCTCCTTGTGAGCCATTCACAAATCAGGTCCTGTCGCCTTGTGAGCCATTCACAAATCAGGTCCTGTCGCCTTGTGAGCCATTCACAACCACCTCGTGTTAAGCGTTGCTGATCGTCTTCCACGCTCACATCATTTTTAATCTGAGCTTAACAGGGATTCACTACTGATTCCTCATGTGAAAGCTAGCTTTCACATCAGTTCTTTCTCTGTTTCTGTGTCTGTGATCATCACTCCTGCGTTTCTGTGTCTTTGTCTGTGATGTGCAGATCGGAGAGTACGTCTTCGTCATCTTCATGAGCATCGAGCTCAACCTGAAGATCATGGCCGACGGTCTCTTCTTCACCCCCACGGCCGTGATCCGCGACTTCGGCGGAGTGATGGACATCTTCATCTACTTGGTGAGAGAGAGAGAGAGCGATCGTTTCTGCTAAATCCTGTCGGAGAACAAAACAGCTCTGCTTGACTGCAACTCGACTTCAAAGCAAGAGTTTCTCTTTTGAACATGTGTTTTTGATGACTGCAGGTCAGTATCGGTGTATTTGAACGTCTCAGTTTTATGTGAATGTGAGGGTTCTTGTAGTACCAACACTTCATTTTGAGTGCGATGGAATGCGCATATATTATATACATGAGTGTGAGATATACATACATGAATTGCGTGGAGAGTGGAAATTCAGAGCACTTCCCACTGCTGCAGCATTCACAGTGTCATTCATAGCCAACATCATGAAGAGAGTGTGTCAGTGGAACATGTGCACAGTGGATGAGTGCGTATCAGAGGAGTGAGTGTCAGTGCAGTGTCAGTGGACAGGATGTGACACGCTCGCTGCTGTGCTCTCTCTCCTCAGGTGAGTTTGATCTTCCTGTGCTGGCTCCCCACCAACGTGCCGTCGGAGTCGGGCGCCCAGCTGCTGATGATGCTGCGATGCCTGCGACCACTACGCATCTTCAAACTGGTGCCTCAGATGAGGAAGGTGGTGCGTGAGGTCCTGAAGGGCTTCAAGGAGATCTTCCTGGTGAGAGATCACACACACACACACACACACACACACACACACTTAGACACATGCATACACACATGCATACACACACACACACACACACACACACACACACTTAGACACACACACACACACTTAGACACACACACACACTTAGACACATGCATACACACACACTTAGACACACAACAACACACACACACACACACACACACACACGCACGCACACGCTTACACACATATACATTGTAGTTCTGTAGCTCAGTTAGTAGAGCATTGCACTGGCAATGCCAAGGTTGTGGGTTCGATCCCACGGGACTACATGTCTGTCGTTCGGATGGGACGGTAAAAACCGACCTGACTCTCTGTGGTCATAAAAGATCCCATGGCACTTCTCGAAAAGAGTAGGGTGTTAACCCGGTGTCCTGGGCAAATTCACAACCAAGACAATGTGTATACAATTCATTCCCTCCTCCTCGCCTCTCCACTGTGTATCTGATGTGTAGTGAGTTTGTACTGGCGCACTATGGCTGCCGTCGCGTTCACCCAGGTGGGTGCTGCACATTGGTGGTGGTGGAGGGGAGTTGCTCCTATCATTGTAAAGCGCTTTGGGTTCCTCGAAAAGCGCTGTATAAATCCAATGTTCAATTCAATATACACTTAGACACACACACGCATGCATATACACGCATACACACACACACACAGCCAATAATCTTCCTCAGTATAACGAGCTCATTCCTGTGATTATTTGCATGTAAAATGGGAAAGGCTGAGTAGGCTGAAGAGAGGGGGGGCCTTGCCTGTGTGTGCCTTGCCTGCCTCAGTCTTTCTGCTCAATGTTGTTGAAGAGAGTTGGATTTCCGTGATCATGTGCTCACCCACCTGGGATGCTTGAAACTGTTTAAATACATTTGATCTATTCATTCCCTTGTCAGTGGTATGCTGTAAGAACTGCTTCCCCAGGCCTTTAATGACATCAGTGACTCCTCTGTTCAGGTCTCCATCCTTCTCCTGACACTAATGCTGGTCTTCGCAAGCTTCGGTGTCCAGCTCTTCGCTGGAAAGCTCGCCAAGTGCAACGACCCTCGTGTCATCCGGCGGGTATGGACAAGTTGCCGTCGCCGTCTCCGCCCTCATCATGCGCTCAGTGGAAATGCACTGGCCTGGAGTCTTCTCTATCACCTGCTCTTCATTAGGCTTGATAAGGGCTCTCGGGGCCTCGGATAGCGTAGCAGTCTAACACACTCGCTTTGGCTGGTCCTTTACGAGTATGAGCTGCCTATCACGGTCGCGGTTCGAAACCCCACTGCGCCAGACTGGCCCTGGCCGGGAGCCCCGATCGGGGCCGTTTGGCTGTCCGCCCCAGGGGAGGGGAGGGGGAAGGGGGGAGGGTGGGCCGGCACGAGCTCGCCAAGAAGCAGGAAGGGTGTCTCCAGAGATTAGGTGGGTGCGTTCCATTTTGGGGGAGGCGGGGATCTGAGAATTAGCTTGCCTCATAGAGACCGGCGGAGAATTGTGGGGGGAGGGTGAATCGAAAGAAATAGAGGGTATAATTGGCCAGTAAATTGGGAGAAAATTGGGAACAAATCTTAACATAAAAAAATTAATTCAAAGATTTCATTGGGGTCTTGCTTGTCCATTCGTGTCTACTGCAGGAGGACTGTCACGGAATATTCCGGATTAACGTCAGCGTCTCCAAGAATCTGAACCTGAAACTGAGGCCTGGGGAGAAGAAGCCAGGCTTCTGGGTGCCACGAGTATGGTGAGCTGAAGGACGATCACTTCATTCACAGGTCCCGGGGGAGAATACACATATATACACTACCGGTCAAAAGTTTTAGAACACCCCAATTTTTCCAGTTTTTACTGACATTTAAGCAGTTCAGGTCCAGTGAATAACCTGAAATGGTACAAAGGTAAGCGGTAAAAAAAAAAAGTTTAGGTTACTAAAAAAAATAATGTACATTTCAAAAGGCCCTTTTCAGGGAACAAGTAATGGGTTAACAACTTACAGCTGTTCTGCAGCAATGGATGTAAATTAAGCCTTGAAAGTTGATGCCAACAATTCCTACAGGTGTCCCAACTTTTGTTGATTACTTACAAAACCCTCTGTCTGTATAAAAGCAGTGTTGGAACAGACTGTGTTACTACACCCTCTGAAGCATTATTTTGACAATATTGCACTGCAGGAAGTAGCATATTGCTATCATAATGGAGAGGGAAAGGCAGTTAACAAAGGAAGACAGACAGACCATTACAACCCTTAAAAAAAGGTATTTCCTTTAGAGAAATTGCAAAGAAGGCCAAGGTGTCAGTGAGTACAGACCTACACCATCAAAAGGAACTTGGAAACTGGAGGAAACTGACAGGAAGAGGTCTGGCAGACCCAAAGCCACAACAAAATCAGAAGACAAGTTTCTGAGAGTCAACAGCTTGCGTGATAGGCGGCTCACAGGACAACAGCTTCAAGTACAGCTTAACACTGGTCGAAGTAAGGAAGTCTCAGTTTCAACTGTGAAGAGAAGACTTCGAGCTGCAGGTTTGACAGGTCGAGTGGCAGTAAGAAAGCCATTGCAAGATGGCAAAATAAGAAAAAGAGGCTTGCCTGGGCCATGAAGCACCGCCAGTGGACTACTGAAGACTGGAAGAAGGTCTTATGGGACCGATGAATCAAAAATTGAAATCTTCGGTTCATCACGCAGGGTTTTTGTATGCCATCGAGTGGGCGAAAGGATGGTTCCTCAGTGTGTGACACCAACTGTCAAACATGGAGGAGGAAGCGTGATGGTCTGGGGCTCTTTTGCTGAATCCAGAGTCGGCGACTTGCACAGAGTGACTGGCACCCTCAACCAAAAGGGCTACCACAGCATTTTGCAGCGCCATGCAATACCCTCTGGTCTACGCCTAGTTAGTTAGGGGTTCATCCTACAGCAAGATAATGACCCAAAACATATCTCCAGGCTATGTCAGAACTACCTTAGAAGAAAAAAACAAGACGGTAGGCTTCAAATTATGGAATGGCCAGCACAGTCTCCAGACTTAAACCCCATCGAGCTGGTTTGGGATGAACTGGACAGAAGGGTGAAAGCAAAGCAACCTACAAGTGGCAACACATTTGGGAACTTCTGCAACAGTGTTGGGAAAAACTTTCTGAACAATATTTGATTTCCATTGTAGAAAGAATGTCATGAGTGTGTTCGTTCGACTGTTATATCTGTAAAAGGTGGCTACTTTGATGAGTCAAAAATTTTGATTAAATTGAGCCACACAGAACCACGCTCTACCTACTGAGCCACACAGAACCGCACAGAACCAAGCTCTACCTTCTGAGACACACAGAACCACGCTCTACCTACTGAGACACACAGAACCAAGCTCTACCTACTGAGACACACAGAACCACGCTCTACCTACTGAGACACACAGAACCACGCTCTACCTACTTAGACACACAGAACCACGCTCTACCTACTGAGACACACAGAACCATGCTCTACCTACTGAGACACACAGAACCACGCTCTACCTACTGAGACATACAGAACCACACTCTACCTACTGAGCCACACAGAACCACGCTCTACCTACTGAGACACACAGAACCACGCTCTACCTACTGAGACACACAGAACCACACTCTACCTACTGAGCCACACAGAACCACGCTCTACCTACTGAGACACACAGAACCACGCTCTACCTACTGAGCCACACAGAACCACGCTCTACCTACTGAGACACACAGAACCACGCTCTACCTACTGAGCCATACAGAACCACACTCTACCTACTGAGACATACAGAACTGTTATGTTCCGTTTCCATTGGGGGAGGGGGGTTGGCTGAGTGACAGAGTCTGTAAGGGCTCATAAAGCTCCTGTAGAGAAGGGCGAGACGTGCCGTCCGGGTGCAACAAAGAGGGAAGGCTGAAAGATAATGCTTGGGCTCGTTAATGCTGGCAGAAAAGGACTGTGAAACCAGCCGCATTAAAAAGGTCTCTCTGGGGCCATTATTTTGATGATAGGTGGCAATTTGTATTCAGAGGTGGCTAGACTTCAAAGGGGAACAGAAATGAATGACTTTTGGCCACCTTGCTAGTCTTTTAATTACAGACCCAGGTCTATAGAAAGATTGTTATTTTATTTTTTACAATATCAGGGGACAAAAAAAAGGGAGCGCAATAACCTTTTTTTTTTTTTTTTTTTTTTGTCCTAACTAAAGTTTTGCTGTAGTCCTGTCATCGCAGCTCACCTCGACCTTGAGAATTAGCGAGGGCCCGCTTGTCTCCACAGGGCCAACCCGCGGAACTTCAACTTCGACAACGTGGGCAACGCCATGCTGGCGCTGTTCGAGGTGCTGTCTCTGAAGGGCTGGGTGGAGGTCCGAGATGTCATCATCCACCGGGTGGGATCGGTAAGCCCCTCGCTCACCGCCTCTCGTAGCTTCACTGCAACAGAGCTCTGAGATCGACCGTCCGTCCGTCTGTCACCCACCCGCAGATCCACGGGATCTACATCCATGTCTTCGTCTTCCTCGGCTGCATGATCGGCCTGACCCTGTTCGTGGGCGTGGTCATCGCCAATTTCAACGAAAATAAGGTACGCGATGAGCCCGTGTGAGGGTTTGTGAGGTACGGCTTCTTTGGGTGCAGTCAGCGGTGGACCAAGTACAAGTAATACCAAGTAATAAAAACACAATTTATTTATAGTGAACGGAGCCTGAATGAAGGTGCCAGCTCTGGGTATCTGTGTTTAGTTTGTCCACTTTGTGTTCGTATGAAGACGTTGGGCACCCAGGGTTGTTCTATGCTTTTAAAATATTTTTACTTACAATGATAATGTAGCATCTAATTCAAGCTTAGATTACGAGCACAGCTGAAATAATGTTTAAGTTGCTTTTGGAAAATATCAGTGAGTCATTTTTTATACAGTTAAAATGGAGCCCAGGGAGTGTGTTTTTTTTGGACCTACCCAGCCGGCGGCATTTCCAACGAATGCTCTGATGCGAGACCGGGCCCTATAAGGGACCCTATGAGGGGCCCTATAAACTATAGAGCCGTCTCTCCCCCCAGGGTACGGCCCTGCTGACTGTCGACCAGAGACGGTGGGAGGATCTGAAGAGCAGGCTGAAGATAGCCCAGCCCCTCCACCTGCCCCCACGACCAGGTCAGTGTGCCAGACACTGGCGTCCCCCAAGGGCCCTCTGAGGAACCATCAACAAAAATGGGGAAAAAAAGAAATATCTTCCCTTTACATGGAAACTTATGTTCTATATCATCTCATGGTAGTATTGGGTTTTTCTCATCTACCCATCTCATTGGGTAGTATTTATTGTAATATTAAATATTTTATATTGTATTAGATCTCGTACAGATAATCACACAGCGTTCTGTGCATGCTTCCATGCGCTAGTTTGTTAAATAGCAAGGCAACCTGTAATGGGTGCTGATAGAGCTCTCAAAAGTGAAACGCTTTATTGAGGTGTGGTTTCTCAGCCAGTGAGTGGTGGTTTTAGGGGGGGCTTTGAGATGAAAGTTTGGGAACCTTTTTGCTAGTGAACTACGAACAGGTGCAGTCCAGATATTCCAATACCAATAAAGTATCGGAATATCTGCTGTAAGCCTTCCTGTTATGGTTTGATCGGCTGAGTCAGTGTCCTCTTTTAAAGTACGTCTTAAAACTCATTTTATAGGATTGCTTTTATGAATGCTTAATTCTTAGTTTTTACCTTTTACTGTGTTTTACCTTTTATATCTTTTTATTTACTTATTTATGTATTTATTTTATTTTATTTATTTATTTATGTTTATAATTTTATTTACAATGTTGCCCTCTTTTTTACAAATATGTTTCATCTCTGTGAAGCACTTTGTGCTGTATATGTTTGAAAAGTGCTATACAAATAAAGATATTATTATGATTATAAAAAGAGGGTGAGCCCCCAGCATAACTGTACTCCTCCCGGTTAAAGCAGCGCTTCGTCTGCGTGCGTGTGTATTCCCTTTGAAGCCGTCAGGAATACAGACCCAGCTTTTCAGACCGGAAGGAGGAGAGCGCAGCTCTGTTGCGTTATTAAGCAGATGTATCACCTGTTTGTTTCTCTCCGACTGGGTCACTGACTCCACGTCAAATCCACATCCCGCTTCCGTGTTAATGAGCATCTTCCCGAGAGGCCTCGTCGGGCTGTGTGATACAGCACAATCCCGTTTCTCATCAATTAACTGCCCTAAAGGAACACTCTGGAGAGGGGCTTACGGCATGGAGTGTGTCTGTCTGTCTGTGTGTGTGTGTGTGAGTGTGTCTGTGTGAGTGTGTCTGTGTGAATGAGTGTGTGTGAGTGTCTGTGTCTGTGATTTTTGATTACCCAGCTCAAACAAAGCAGTAAGTTGCAGAGGCTTGCATTTCCTAAGCCCCGAGGTTTGGGATAGGCCCGAGGGGCTGAAGAGACACAAGAGTGCAGTTCTCTGCATCCGCTATGTGCCGTATTGAGCCCCCTCTTTGTGCCTAATTAAGCAGCTTGATCACTGTGGGCCGTGCACCCGGTACAAGATCACCGCAGCGGTGGGCTGCTGCTACGTGAGGCTCGTTTGAACTGAAACAACGATGTTGAGTTACATAACAAGTGCGTGCTAAGAGCCTGTTTTCTGCAGCTACGCAGAGACAACTCAGAAACAAACGCGCGCAGTCAGCATTTTAACGAGCAAGGAAGGGAAGGGCACCAGTCACCCTCGAGCAAGCCTCCATTAAGACAGAATTCCCTTTTTTTCCCCCAGTTTTTCTTACAATTTAGTGGCCAATTGTATCTATCTCTTTCGATTTACCCTCCCCCAGGAACTCGCTGCCCGCCCCCATGGGACGAGCTAACACCTCGAGGGAATGATTTGCCTCCTTCGAGACTGGACTTCCCCAACTATGTTTACCAGGTCACCTTACTGCTCCTCGGCGAGCTTGTGCCGGCTCTCTCTCCCCCCTCCCCCTGAGGCAGACAGCCAAGCGCTGTCCTCAATCGGGTCTCCCGGCCAGGGCTAGACTGGCACAGCCTGGTTTCAAACCCCGACTGCAGTGGGCAACTTGCATTCCGGGCGAATGCTTAGACCGTTACGCTGCCCGAGGCCTGCATGGGTTTAAAACTTCCCAAGATACTTTGGACTCCCCAAATTCAAGCGTTTACCTCGAGTGAACTTGGGCACGGTGCAGGGCGCGTCTCGGCTGGCTTAGATAATTGAGTGTCCTCGGACACACTGCAGTGTTTATCTCTGCGAGCATTCCCCCCAGCCAAAGCCAGGGCTGTCACTAATCCTCAGCACTGATATTCACACTCAGTCACGCTGTCTAAAGCTGCTCGCTTCCCCCTCACTGAACACAGGGACCCTAAGTACAGAGAGAATCTCCCTGCTCAATGCACAGCATTAGAAACGCAGCTGTCTGTCTGTCTGTCTGTCTGTCTGTGTGTGTGTGTGTGTGTGTGTGTGTGTGTGTCTGTGTCTGTGTCTGTGTGTGTGTGTGTGTGAGAGAGAGAGAGAGAGAGAGAGAGAGAGAACTTATTTAAAGCATTATCTTGCATTCAGAAATTATGGTTTTGAATCTTACATTTCCATGAGCTGCAATGTTCGATATATTTGAACTGTAAAGAGAGAAAAAATTAGTTGAACTGCACCTTTTGATATTTCACAAAAACGGAGTACCCACTGCAACCAGGGCTCGATTCCACCGGCCGCGCCAGAGTCGGCTCTGGCCGGGAGTGCCACTAGGGGCACAATTGGCTGTCCGCCCCAGGGAGGGGGGAGGGAAGCCGATATGAGCTCACTGAGTACAGGAGTGGCTCTGTGTGTACCAGAGTTACGGTCGATGGCTTGGCGAGTTCTGGCTCGGAGGAGGCGGTACATCGCCTTTGTCACTGCCGGTCTCAGGACTACGGCAGCAAACTCTCAATACGAGGGGTTGGGGGGGGGGGTTGACATGAAAAGAGGGCACAATTGGCTACTAAATTGGAAAAAACTGGGTAAAAATCTGAAACAAAATCTTTAAAAAAAAGGTGTGAGTCTGCATGCGTGCTGTGTTGGATGTACCAGGGACGTGGTATGTGTGTGTAAACAGACATGACCAATAGTGTTTAAACCATCATCTGGTTTGGGATCTGCATGCTTTGGATAAGTTGAATTGTTGAATCGTTCTTTCATTCCTTCATTCTCAGCTTCACTGTGCCAGTGGGGTTGGTCTCCACATGGCAAAGATTTCTGACACAAAGAGAAAATCTCATCTCATCTTCAGCCGCTTATTCCTGGTCAGGGTCGCGGGGGGGCTGGAGCCTATCCCAGCATGCATTGGGGCGAGAGGCAGGAATACACCCCTGGACAGGTCGCCAATCCATCGCAGGGCACTACATACACCATTCACTCACACACTCATACCTACAGGGCAATTTAGACTCTCAATTAGCCTAATGTGCATGTTTTTGGACTGTGGGAGGAAACCGGAGTACCCGGAGGAAACCCACGCGGACACGGGGAGAACATGCAAACTCCACACAGAAAGGCCCCCGGCCGGGATTCGAACCCGGGACCTTGTTGCTGTGAGGCGACAGTGCTATCCACTGCACCACCGTGCGGCCCACAAAGAGAAAATGTTTAAAAAAAAAAAAATGTTCCAGTAATAAACAAAATGAAGATTTGTATGCTAAAAAAACATGCGCAGGGATTTAGGACTACAGTGGAAATTCATCCTGCACTTGTGCTGCCCTCCATAATAACGTATTGTGCTGCTATTGCTTTGATGTGTGGCTGTATGTGTGTTTTTAATTTTATTTATTTATTTTTGTCATAATTTTTTTCGATTCTTCCCCGTTTTTCTCCCAATTTGGTGGCCAATTATATTCCCTCTGGAGAGCGGAGAATGGGTTCAGAGTTTAACTGTGGGGATGCAAGCAGAGAGAGAGAGAAAGAGAGGAATGCAGCAGAGGGAGGGAGAAAGTGAGAGAAGAGAGAAGGCAGCACAGAGCCACTTAGCACCTCCCCTAACAGGAGAATCAATGGCTTAGTCAGCAGTGGTGAATCCCACAGCGTAGATAGCGCTGGTCCAAAGGGCTCTGGAGAATTAGCACTTTGCTCACTGAGAGCTGGCTGTGAGGAATGACCCGCTGGTCGCGGTCAGTGATGAATGGCATTAAATCCCGATGACCTTTTAACAACCGTTTCCCGGTAAAGCGATGATGTAGCTGCTTTTCTAAGCATTGCCCTGGGTGAGGCGATATGGCTGGGAGTACTGGAGAGTGCACTGAGGTGTACTATCTCATGGTCAGGGATTAATGAAAGGGCTCCAGCTTGTCGTTTTGCTGTATGGATGGGCTCTTTGATTGCCCGGGAGAGAGAGAGAGAGAGAGAGAGATCGGTCAGGACCGCGGAATCACTTGCAATCTTCCGCAAGAGACTCAAAACCCACCTCTTCAGACTCCACTACCACTGAACTCTGTCCATCTAGCTTATTTGTCGTCACCACTTGTTCAACTTGTCCAACCCCCCAAAAAAAAAAAAGTCACTAACCTTTTCCTTCCCGGTGTTACAGGTATGGTATGCAGATGCCTGCAATGATGTCTATTGCTGTATTCCTGCACTGATCTTGTGCGCTAACTATGATTGTTCCTACCATGTATTAATGCACATCTTGTAAGTCGCTCTGGATAAGAGCGTCTGCTAAATGCTTAAATGTAAAATGTAAATGTAGAGAGAGGGGGAAGAAAGAGAGTGAGGGGAGAGGACTCCACGTCTGAAACTGCTCCACAGCTGGCAGGTGTCAGTGAATATGCAAAATCACTCTCTGTGTCATTACAACAAATGTGAGTTTGGAGAAGATTAATGCATAATCTGCTCTTGTGGGAAGTAGACCAATGCAGAGATATATTCAGTTCATTGTTAATGTGTTATGGTTAGGGTGTGGGCAATTTGTTAATGTCAATTAAGCTTGAAACAATTGCTAGCCAGCCTAAAATGAAACAAAAATGAAAACAAGAGGTGGGCACAGTATGTAATGAAACGGCAATCTCAATATTGCATTCATAATTACATTTTGTTTTTTAAGTTTGCAATTTTTTAATTTATTTTTTATTTTTTATCATACATCACATACGTAATACAATATAAAAATCCAATTACCTAAATTAACTTTCTCAGTGAATGATGACGATAGTATTTCAGAAAAGCAGAGTTCAGCCTGCATTTAGTACTGGTGTAATAGGTGCACTTTGTTGGCTTCTATAGTTATTGGCCCTGGAATGAGCATGTTTATGTCCACTCTGCTACCATGTCCTCTGCTACCTTTCTTTTCAGTCCGCGAATGATCACGTTAAACGTTGCAGTGCTTCCTTTTTACCAGCAGGGGCATTTTATCGCAAAACTTGCTTCATAAAAAAATTGGGAACAAGGAAATTTGAAAGCACAGCTCTGTCATTTGAAATATATCTATTTTTTATGCTTTTATTCCCCAGTTTTCTCCCTATTTGTAGTTGCCAATTATACCCTCTCTTTTTCATGTCAATTATCCCCTCCCTCGTATGAGAGGTCTCTGCTGTAGTCCTGAGACCGGTAGTGAGCGCTGCACCGTCTCCTCCGAGCCGGCACCCGCCACGGTCACCGTAGCACACAGAACCACTCCTATACGCAGCGAGCTCATATCGGCTTCCCTCCCCCTTCCCTGGGGCGGACAGCCAAATGCCGCCCCCGATCAGGGTTCCCGGCCAGAGTCGTACTGACGTGGTCGGGTTTCGAATCGTGACCGCAATAGGTAGCTCACACCTATTCAATGCCCCTTGAAAGCACAGTTCTGTCATTTAAAATAATTTGTTTAAATTTTTAAGAAGTGTCCTTCATCGTTGTTGCTCAGACATTGTCATTTGATCTGTTGTTCTGCAGTAGGGGGAATGTGTTGACAGCCAATTGAGGTCAGGTAATCCGGTATGTCGGGTGTATATGGGGGTCGGGCACGCAGGATTATACCGTATTTGCATTCCTACCACGGCCAAGCACTCAGTAAAGCAGCTGTAAAACAAGGATTTACGTAAGCATCAAAAAATCTGAATCACTGGATACGAGTTTTCTGTTGAAGGTTAGATACAGTGGCGTGAGAAGGTCAGAGAACTTGGCCGTAAACGCAGCGTTAAATCAAACAGGGTTGCGAACAGCAGTTCCAGCCACAGGCCCGGGAAGGGGGAGATCCATGGAAAAGATTCGGACCTTGATTTAAAACGTCTGGCAACTGCACAAGTCTGGAAGAGGAGAAAGCTTGAAGCTCAAATCAATATGGGAGAGATAAAAAGGAGATTGACACCCGTGGGAGCTAGACGCAAAACTAGGCTCAGTGTTTCCCTTTTGTGAGAGGCGCTTCTCAGCCTTGTCTGTGTTATGAATCGAGCGTATCAAAATGTAGCACCATTATCAAAAATGATTTATGTGTAATACTCCAGAGAGCCTTCACTTTTTTACAAAGTCAGCCAACAGCTTTATGAAAATTGTTCAGGACAACATAAAATGTTTTTATGAAAATGTAAAACAAAGGCTACTGAGCATTTATCAAACAGCATCGTAAGGGCCACTGATTTGTGCTTTTATATATATATATATACAGTACCAGTCAATAGTTTGAGTACACCTGCTGGAAACTAGGTTTATTTCATAATTGACAATGTTTTACACAAAGTTTCTGTAAATACTTGAAAATTACAAACAACACATGCAACAATAAACAAAAGGAACATCAAAGCAATGTTCAAGAAAATAGAATCTTGGATTCCTCAAAATAGCCACCCTTTGCCTTGATAATAGCCTCACAAACACGGGCCATTCGGGTAATAAGTTTAGGCGGCAGTGTAGTGGAGTGGTTAGGGAACTGGACTCGTAACAGAGGTCGCTGGTTCAATTCCCAGGTGGAGCACCAGGTGGAGCACTACCCTTGAGCAAGGTACTTGCTTGCAACCTGAATTGCTTCAGTAAAAAAATATCCAGCTGTATAAATGGATTGTATGTAAAGAAATGTAAAACTGTTTAAGTCGCTCTGGATAAGAGCGTCTGCTAAATGCCTAAAATTTAAATGTAAGTTTCACCCGACATGTCTTCCCAGCTCTCCTGCAGCAATTCCCAGAGACACTTGTGGGTTGCTTTGCTTTTACTCTTCTGTCCAGTTCATCCCATTACAAGATCTATGGGATTGAGGTCTGGACACTGGGCAGGCCAGGTCATTAGTTTGAGTTGTCCTTCACGTTCCTCCTTCACCTGATACTTCTTGCACAACTTCAAGGTGTGTTTTGGGTCGTTATCTTGCTGTAGAATGAAAGAGTGCCCGATTAGCCGTAATCCAGATGGAAGGTGTACTCAAACCTTTGACTGGTACTGTGTATGTATATATTTTATTTTATTTTTTATTAATTAAATTGCAAGTAATTTTATCTTCGATGACAGAACTTATCGACCTCCTTTCTGGAGACCCTTACGTGCTTCACAGCGAGTTTGTGCTGACCACCCTCCCTCCCTCCCTTTTGATGAAGCTCAACTCTTTCTCTTTCCTCTGCAGAGAACGGCGGATTCCGTGCCAAGATGTACGACATCACTCAGCACCCTTTCTTCAAGCGGGGCATCGCCGTGCTGGTCCTGGCACAGTCCGTGCTACTGTCCGTCAAGGTGCGTCACGGTCCAACCGCAGTGTGATCAACTTACACAACACTACAACACAGCTCAACACAACTACAACAGTCAGTGCTGCTGTCCGTCAGAGCATGTCACTGTTCATCCGCAGTGTGTTCAGCTTGCACAACACTCACTATAATACAGCACAGCTCAACATTCACTACAACACTTGTAGTCCCATAGCTCAGTTGGTAGAGCATGGCACTGGCAATGCCAAGGTTGTGGGTTCGACCCCACAGGACTACATGTTCGTCGTTCGGATGGGACAGTAAAAACCGAGGTCCTGACTCTCTGTTGTCATAAAAGATCCCATGGCGCTTCTCAAGAAAAGAGTAGGGTGTTAACCCGGTGTCCTGGCCAAATTCACAACCAAGACAATATATACACATACATGGAATTAATTCATTCCCTCCCTCCTCGCCTCTCCACTGTGTATCTGATGTGTAGTGAGTTTGTACTGGTGCACTATGGCTACCGTCACGTTCACCCAGGTGGGTGCTGCACATTGGTGGTGGTTGGGGTAAGTTGCCCCTATTGTTGTAAGCGCTTTGAGTTCCCTGGAAAAAAAACGCTATATAAATCCAATATTCATTCATTCAACACAACTCAACACAACTACAACACTCACTACAACAGTCTGTGCTGCTGTCAATCAAGGTGTGTCACAGTTCAGACGCAGTGTGATCAACTTATACAACACAACTACAACAGACTCCTCTTTCACTCACATGTAATATCAATTATCCACCCATATACAGTATGTCAGAGATTTACATCTTGAACAACGTTCCAACTTTGTATTCAAGTTCACTCAAGTTGTGTGTGTGTGTGTGCTTTTCAGTGGGATGTGGATGAACCAGTGACGGTTCCCTTGGCAACCATGTCAGTGGTCTTCACCTTCATCTTTGTGCTGGAGGTAAGAGGTGCTAATCTCCAATCATTGGCTACAACAAGGCAGATATTTTTTTTTAAACATACCTGGAAACGTATTAAAAGGCAAACAAAAACATGGGAAGTGTGCAGCGAGCACTGTGATCCATCTCATAACCCTTCACGTCTATACAGGCCTGAAGGGATTGTCATTAAATCAAGATTTTTTCAAGTGTATCCTTTGATAGGCTCATCCAGTCTTTAAACAGCATTGACAGTGATAATTGAAATATACGCTAGCTCTGCTACAGTACTCATAGCATTACAAAGCTAGCTCTGCTACAGTACTCATT
Organism: Aldrovandia affinis; assembly: GCA_029706075.1. NCBI lineage: Eukaryota > Metazoa > Chordata > Actinopteri > Notacanthiformes > Halosauridae > Aldrovandia > Aldrovandia affinis. The sequence continues at coordinate 161,867 of JAINUG010000291.1, read as the reverse complement.
AGCATTACAAAGCTAGCTCTGCTACAGTACATCGTAGCATTATAAAGCTAGCTCTGCTACAGTACATCGTAGCATTACAAAGCTAGCTCTGCTACAGTACTCATTAGCATTATAAAGCTAGCTCTGCTACAGTACATTGTAGCATTATAAAGCTAGCTCTGCTACAGTACTCATTAGCATTATAAAGCTAGCTCTGCTACAGTGCATCGTAGCATTATAAAGCTAGCTCTGCTACAGTACATCGTAGCATTATAAAGCTAGCTCTGCTACAGTACTCATTAGCATTATAAAGCTAGCTCTGCTACAGTACATCGTAGCATTACAAAGCTAGCTCTGCTACAGTACATTGTAGCATTACAAAGCTAGCTCTGCTACAGTACTCATTAGCATTATAAAGCTAGCTCTGCTACAGTACATCGTAGCATTACAAAGCTAGCTCTGCTACAGTACTCATTAGCATTATAAAGCTAGCTCTGCTACAGTACATCGTAGCATTATAAAGCTAGCTCTGCTACAGTACATCGTAGCATTATAAAGCTAGCTCTGCTACAGTACATCGTAGCATTACAAAGCTAGCTCTGCTACAGTACTCATTAGCATTATAAAGCTAGCTCTGCTACAGTACATCGTAGCATTATAAAGCTAGCTCTGCTACAGTACTCATTAGCATTATAAAGCTAGCTCTGCTACAGTACATCGTAGCATTACAAAGCTAGCTCTGCTACAGTGCATCGTAGCATTATAAAGCTAGCTCTGCTACAGTACATCGTAGCATTATAAAGCTAGCTCTGCTACAGTACATCGTAGCATTACAAAGCTAGCTCTGCTACAGTACTCATTAGCATTATAAAGCTAGCTCTGCTACAGTACATCGTAGCATTATAAAGCTAGCTCTGCTACAGTACTCATTAGCATTATAAAGCTAGCTCTGCTACAGTACATCGTAGCATTACAAAAGCTAGCTCTGCTACAGTGCATCGTAGCATTATAAAGCTAGCTCTGCTACAGTACATCGTAGCATTATAAAGCTAGCTCTGCTACAGTACATTGTAGCATTATAAAGCTAGCTCTGCTACAGTACTCATTAGCATTATAAAGCTAGCTCTGCTACAGTACTCATTAGCATTATAAAGCTAGCTCTGCTACAGTACATCGTAGCATTATAAAGCTAGCTCTGCTACAGTACTCATTAGCATTATAAAGCTAGCTCTGCTACAGTGCATCGTAGCATTATAAAGCTAGCTCTGCTACAGTACATCGTAGCATTATAAAGCTAGCTCTGCTACAGTACATAGTAGCATTATAAAGCTAGCTCTGCTACAGTACTCATTAGCATTATAAAGCTAGCTCTGCTACAGTACATCGTAGCATTACAAAGCTAGCTCTGCTACAGTGCATCGTAGCATTATAAAGCTAGCTCTGCTACAGTACATCGTAGCATTATAAAGCTAGCTCTGCTACAGTACATCGTAGCATTATAAAGCTAGCTCTGCTACAGTACTCATTAGCATTATAAAGCTAGCTCTGCTACAGTACTCATTAGCATTATAAAGCTAGCTCTGCTACAGTACATCGTAGCATTATAAAGCTAGCTCTGCTACAGTACTCATTAGCATTATAAAGCTAGCTCTGCTACAGTACATCGTAGCATTATAAAGCTAGCTCTGCTACAGTACATCGTAGCATTATAAAGCTAGCTCTGCTACAGTACATCGTAGCATTATAAAGCTAGCTCTGCTACAGTACTCATTAGCATTATAAAGCTAGCTCTGCTACAGTACATCGTAGCATTATAAAGCTAGCTCTGCTACAGTACATCGTAGCATTATAAAGCTAGCTCTGCTACAGTACATTGTAGCATTATAAAGCTAGCTCTGCTACAGTACATTGTAGCATTACAAAGCTAACACCAGGTTTATGCTTGGATGTCAGGTGACGATGAAACTGTTCGCCATGTCACCGGCTGGATACTGGCAGAGCAGAAGGAACCGTTACGATCTGCTGGTGACGTCTCTGGGAGTGATATGGATTGTTCTCCACTTTGCTTTACAGGTGAGTTATTTCCATCCTGCGCGAAGCACATAGTTTACACTCAGCCGACGTGCGTTAGACTGTGGCGCTCCTGTTCTAAATTGGTTTAGAGAGCGGTTAACAGGGATCACTTGGCAAATCATTGAATTTTTCAATCCAGTGAGCTCAAATTAAAATGTATTTGTATTTTTTTTTCTGACTGATTTTATTTCTCCAGAATGCCTATACCTACATGATGGGCACTTGTGTGATAGTGTTCCGGTTCTTCACCATTTGTGGGAAGCATGTGAGTATATCAGTACAGTGAGATGGCGATAACTCACGATGTCCATAACTGTCTCAAAACCCACATCGGCCTCATCCGTCACTTTTAGAGCATCTTAAGTTATCGTCATCATCGTATTTAGGGCTGCTAGACTCTGCTGGTTTTCCAGCTCTCTTTAAACCATGAACACTGTGCAGAACTAAAAAGGCTCAGTCAAGCCTGCAGACACTGCAACCCTCCACAGCCAGGGTTGAGTTGACCTGCTCTACCACTTCTCCTGTGTTATTTCACACTGTATAGTAAAGTGCAGTACACTCTTTATGCATTTAGCAGACACTCTTATCCAAAGTGAGATACAAAGTTTACATTTATTTACCTACAATCTATGTATACAGCTGGGTATTTACTGAAGCAATTCAGGTTAAGTACCTTTAGCTCAAGGGTACATGTGCTTCACCTGGGAATCGAACATGGAGCCTCTGAGTTACAAGCCCAGCTCCCTAACCATTATACAGTACTACACATTATACTTTGTTGTCAAACTGCAATCCAACCATTAGCCACACTGACCTCCGATGCTAGTTATTCCCATCCACCAGCTAGATTATGTTAGACGAATACAGGAGAATAATGACATTAGCTAGCTATGTCTATGTCTCCCTACCTGCACTTGAATAACATCTTGGATACATTTCAGTCAGGTTTTAGAGCCAACCACAGCACAGAGTCTGCCCTGCTCAAGGTCACCAATGACCTGCTTCTCACTACTGACAACCGCGACTGTGCTGTCCTTATGCTCCTAGACCTTAGTGCAGCCTTCGATACGATAGACCATAACATCCTTATCGATCGTCTCTGCCAGGCAGTTGGTGTCAGTGGCACAGCTCTATCTTGGTTCACCTCCTACCTCAGTGATAGAAGCTTCTCTGTTAATATCGGCAATTGCTCCTCCCCCTCCGCCTCTCTCTCTTGCGGGGTCCCACAAGGCTCCATCCTTGGCCCTATTCTATTCTCTCTGTATATGCTGCCCCTTGGTTTAGTCATTCAGAAACACAACATCTCTTTCCATTGTTATGCCGACGACACTCAGGTCTATCTCCCCATGAAACCCAATGACAAGTCCAGTGTTGACAGCCTCCGATCCTGTCTAGATGACATCAAATGCTGGATGGCACAACATTTCTTACAACTCAACGAGTCTAAATGTGAAATCCTCCTTTTCGGCCCCCAAACAAAACCAGTGTGATGGCCAGCAGCCTGGGTAACCTGTCTGTCCTAGTTCAGCCCTTTGTTAAAAACCTGGGCGTGTTCTTCGACCCTGAATTTCACTTTGACAGGCAGGTGAACTCGGTGGTGAAGGGATGTTTCTTCCAGCTCCGGACCATAGCTAAGATTAAGGCCATTCTCTCCCCCTCAGACCTTGAGAGAGTCATTCATGCCTTCATATCATCACGACTTGATTATTGTAACTCTCTGTACCTGGGGCTTAATAAGTCGACCATGGCCCGCCTACAGCTACCCCACAACGCTGCTGCTAGATTGCTCACAGGTACTCGGAAGAGAGCTCATATCACCCCTGTCCTTGCCTCCCTTCATTGGCTCCCAGTACGCTATAGGATAGATTTTAAAGTTATTTTATTTGTCTACAAAGCTCTAAATGGTAAATCCCCCTCCTACCTAGCAGACCTCCTCACCCCCTATACCAACATCAGGGCCCTCAGATCTGCTGATAAGGGTCTCCTAACCACCCGTAAGTCCAACCTCAAGTCTAGGGGGGGGCGTGCTTTTGCTGTCGCAGCCCCTGACCTCTGGAACAGCATCCCCATGTCCATCAAATTTGCCCCCTCCATCGAGTCCTTTAAATCTAAGCTCAAAACTCACTTGTATTCCTTAGCGTTCCCCGACTCACACTGACTCCTGCCTTGACGTGTTGTTCTGTTCCTTTGTATGTCTGTTGGTTGTTTATTTTCTGTTTATTTATTTTTACCCTTAGTCTACCTGTATTGTAAAGCACTTTGGTTGACGAGCGTCATGTTAAATGTGCTATATAAATAAAATTTGATTGATTGATTGATTGATGTTACACAATAATAGCTAGCTATGGAACCTAAAAGCAAAAAAAAAAAACATGAACATAAAAGGTACTTAGACAGATTTCGTTTTCAAGATGGCAAGAGGTGAAAGTAACTTGGCTTATTAGCACCGATGCTGAGATGGCATCTTTCCTCCTTGATAGGTGAGCCAGGTTAGCGTTTGCTAGGATAGGTATCACCTGTAACAAGCCTACCTCAACAGGTTTCTGCAGTTGCTATGGCTACGACCAAGCAGTGGCTGATGGGCACACTTGCCACGGCTGATCAGGTCTAGCTATAGTAGATTGTATGGGTCCACGAATTAGTGAAGGCCTAAATACGAGTTTAGGAAACCTAGAGTCAAATATCATTCATGTATGAATTTCCTTTCTATCTAAAAAATCACTTGATATTACTCGATATCAGTTATGAACGGTCAACTGGCAACACGAGACTACGGTCCTAAGAACTACAGGCACTTCCGTTGTCATGTGTTTACTAACACTACCGTGTGGTGATGTCAAATCACTTAGTATACCTTTAACTAAAATAGGTCACTTAAAATCGTTGGGCATAGAGTACTGTTATCAGTATCTTGGGTCCCATTGTACAGCTGTACTGGGCACAGTCATACCGTCCCTATTGAGCAAGGGGAAAAAAAACATGGAACACTGTTATTATAAAACATGCTTCTTACACTGGCATTGCAATGCTTGTAATTGAGTCTCTGATGTGTCTGTCATGTTTGGTGGTCATGCTGTCCCTCTGGCGCCTCCTCCAGGTGACACTGAAGATGCTGCTGCTCACGGTGGTGGTGAGCATGTACAAGAGCTTCTTCATCATCGTGGGCATGTTCCTCCTGCTGCTGTGCTACGCCTTTGCTGGGGTCGTCCTCTTCGGCACAGTCAAGTACGGGGAGAACATTAACAGGTGTGCACCCCCAACCTCCCACTCTCGGCACTCTTAACGAGCAAGGGGACAGAAGCGCGAGCGTGTAGAGCATGAGACGGTTTCAGCACTGACAGGCTGGAGAAAAACAGCGGGGAGTCCGTGAGATTTCACAAGGAGGAAATTGGCAAGAATTGGCAAGTGTGTCACTAGTGTCATTTTGGAAATGAGGATCATAGTAAGCTGGGGGGGAGGGTTGTCCAATTAATTGAATGACAGAATGTCAGTCTAACCATAATGTGCTTTGTCCTTAACTTTGGATAACTAATATAAGCAATATATGATATAATATAAGTGCTTTTGTGTTAATCTTAATCATCTGTTATTCAGCAGTGGTGGACGAAGTACACAAACCCTTTACTTGAGTAAAAGTACAGATACCCTGATAAAATATTACTCCAGTAAAAGTAAAAAGTCCTACATTTAACCCCATTTGCCTTGGAAATGTAGGGGAGTTAAAGTAAAAATAAAAGTAAAAATGGAAATACTTAAGCAAGCATAGATAGAAAATGTACTTAAGTACAGTAATAAGTCAAAGTAAAGTAAATGTACTTTGTTAGTGTCCACCACTGTTGTACAGAAACTGTTTTGATCATGTAAGCAGCTGCCAAAACTGAACATGTGAGAAATTAAGAAGGTAGCACTCACTCTGTCCTTTACTCGATGTTGATGAGAAAGCATTAGGGGCCCTTTCCAACAAGGAAAGTATCAAATGTTGTGGATGCACTGCTAAACTGCAAGTTTAGAAAAAAACACATAAAAAGGAGAGCTCCACTAAATTAAAAAAAGACTTGTATGGTCTGGTTTGTGACATTTGTGACATTTGTGATATTTAAATGTGTTCTACCAAGGACTAAGCGATATTTCATTGGTTTTGTTGGCAGGCATGCCAACTTCTCGACAGCGGGCAAGGCCATCACCGTGCTGTTCCGCATCGTCACAGGGGAGGACTGGAATAAGATCATGCACGACTGCATGGTAAGAATAAGATCATGCACGACTGCATGGTAAGAATAAGATCATGCACAACTGCATGGTAAGGACGTGGCTTTGTGTGTAGCGAGGGAGTAGAACCCTTCACGAATGCAGATGAACATTACATTTTTTCAGTATACAGTATGTGGTTCCAATGGGAATCGAACCCACAACCTAAGCATTGTCAGAACCATGCTCTACCTACTGAGCCACACAGAACCACGCTCTACCCACTGAGCCAAACAGAACCACAGTTTATTTAACCATGCAGGTTGGTTAACGCTTCGACCCTAAGGTCTTCATGAGAACACCTACTGTATGCCCATAGTTAGGACATCCCAATCTTGCATAAGTGACTGTCAATTGTAGAGTGTTTTTCCAAAACTCAGTCCCTTGACCAAAAGTGGCCTGAGTGATTTCTGGAAAAACACTCTACAATTGTCCTCGTACAAAGCTTACGTAAAAATGCTTGAGGCATCCAACATGTGAGAAGAATATATTCATGTCCGGTTGTTTTTGCACCGAGGTGAGCAGTGTGTTGAGTGTTGAGCATGACCCAATCCCGCAGGTGCAGCCACCGTTCTGTACGCCAGACAAACACCGCTACTGGGAGACCGACTGCGGCAACTACGCTGGCGCGCTCATCTACTTCTGCTCCTTCTATGTCATCATCGCCTACATCATGCTCAACCTGCTCGTGGGTAAGCACGCATCTGCACCGCAGCTAACCGCAGGAGGCTAGCGCAGGAGGCTAGCGCAGTTCATCGTTGTTCTTATTTAATTTCCTTCTGTCTTAGGTATTAGCCTATACATTATATTAAGGTGAGGAAATATGTTGGATTGTGTTTATAAACCTAAATAACTCACAAGTCACGAGTGAGAAAACTTTGGGAAAGTCTTAAGGACTATAGCCCCTGAACAAATCTGCAACTTTTCAGAACCTTGCAAGACTTTAAAATGCATCAGCTTTAAATCATTATATTTAACTTTTATAGCTAGCTTAAACATTGCCTACTTGAAAACGTGCCTCTGGGTCAGAGGTATATATACCAAAGCATATACCAAAATAACTCTACAATATGCACACTCCTTTTGTCATTTTAAGTTTATAATTATTCATTCCTGTTTAAGTAGCGATAAAGTTCCCACCTGGGCAAAATTATCTTCTTCATTTTTGGGGCATGATGGTTTGATAATCAGAGGCAACACTGACGGGAATTAGAATGAGTGTTTTTTGTGCCGGCCAGCGAATAGCTTTTTAATTTTTTTACCATGGCTGCACAAACGTTTGCGATTTTTCTGAATCACAGAGAGAGTGCATGTTTCCAGGAGTTCAAAACGTGGACACATTCTCAGACTTTAAAGTCACAACGGTGTGGGGCCCCTGTGTTTACTCTGCTTCCTGTGTTACAGCTATCATTGTGGAGAATTTCTCTCTCTTTTACTCGACCGAGGAGGACCAGCTGCTGAGCTACAACGATCTACGTCACTTCCAGATCATCTGGAACATGGTTGATGACAAAAGAGAGGTGGGTGGGGAGGGGTGCTGTTGCACTCTGTCACCCCCTCATTTTTAAAAATTGTTTCGGATTTTTCCAGTTTTTCTCCCAATTTAGTGGCCAGTTATACCCTTTATTTTTTCCGATTCGCCCTCCCCCATGAACTCTCCTCCCGTCTCTACGGGGCAAGTTAATTCCCAGAGGGCGGTGATGATCCACCTCCTCCGAGATGGAACTCGCCCACCTACTTTCTAGAGACACCCTTTGCGCTTCTCGGCGAGCTCGTGCCGGCTCACGCTCCCCCGTCCCCCTGGGGCGGACAGTCAATCACCACCCCCAATTGCGGCTCTCGGCCAGGGCCGGTCTGGCACAGTCGGGTTTTCAAACCGCGGCTGTAATAGGCAGCTCACACTCGTAAAGCGGGTGCGTTAGACCTCTATGCTATCTGTTGCCCCTTTGTCACCCCCTCATTTTATCACATGCTGCTGTTAACGAGGGTGTGCTCTTTCAACAATGTCACAGCTGGAAATGAGAGAGACACGTGCGTTGACTTTGTCACCTCTGGGTGTGAAGTCAGTCAGAGAGTCATTTGTGATATATACGGACGTGTGCAAAGTCGATCCTTGTGTGACAGAAAAAAAAGGTGTATGTGGTTGCTGATGTCACTGGATTAGTAGCGTACTCTTTGCATGGCTTTTATTGTCTGAAATCTGAACTTGTGCTTTCTCCACTTAAATACACAAATAATTAAATGTAATGATAGATTACTGTCACAGAGTAAGAGAGCTTGAAGTAAGATGTGAGGTTAGATCCACCAAGAACTAAATAGCATGAGAGATTACTGTCATAGAGCTCGAAATAAGGTGTGAGGACTTGGGGTGAGGAGCAGGATGCCATTTTTGATTAAATGTGGGATGTGACTTTGGGTAAGGTGTGAGATGTGACTTTGGGTAAGGAGCAGGATGTGATCTTAGATGAAGATGTGACTTTGGGTGAGATTTAGAGTGGGACTTTGGATAGGGTCTGGGATGTGACTTAACTTGGTAAGATGTACTGTTTGGTAGGATGTGACTTTGGGTTAAGCCACCCGAGGCCCCAGGATGTGACTCTTAGCGGCTCTCCCTCCCAGGGCGTCATCCCCACGTCGAAGGTGAAGTTCCTGCTGCGGCTGCTGAGAGGCCGGCTGGAGGTGGACCTGGACAAAGACAAGCTGCTCTTCAAGCACATGTGCTATGAGATGGAGAGGCTGCACAACGGGGGAGACGTCACCTTTCACGACGTGCTGAGGTGAGGGACCTGCCTTTTTTTCTTCTTTTTTTTTGATTTTCTATTTTTGCTGTTTATTCCCATTTTTCTCCCCAATTTAGTATCCAATTATACCCGCTCTCTTTTTCATGTCAATCCCCCCCCTCGTATGAGAACTCGCTGCCGTAGTCCTGAGACCGGTAGTGAGCGCTGCAACGCCTCCTCCGAGCCGGCACCCACCAGCCGCCACGGTCACCATAACACACAGCACCACTCCTATACGCAGCGAGCTCATTCGGCTTTTATCCCTCCCCCCTCCCTGGGGCGGACAGACAATTGCCGCCCCCCTAGTGGCACTCCCAGCCAAAGCTGAAACTGGTGTGACCTAGGTGGAATCTAACCCCAGTCACAGTGGGCAGCGTCAAACATTCTTACCGCTACACCACCCGGGAGGCCCCAGGACCTGCCTTTTAGCTCAGAGCCCGTCACACCATCACTAACACAAATCCCGCTTCAATTGTCAGCTCTCTGAAATGGAGATTCAGGAAAAAAGCACACTTCAATCCTTCAGGCCCAATTTAGACCTAAAATCGGTGGGTGTCTTTTTAGACTCAGCTTTGATAAGTCATGTTCAGCTCTGCCGTTCAGTGAATGAGCAGCGCGGAGCAGTGGTTGGGCCAGTCGACACCAGGAGAGCTGCACTATCTCTCCTCAGTTCTAAAGTGAATTAATATATTCAAGTCTCCGAGGTAAGTGATCAGCAAATAGATCATATGATTACAATTACTGTGTAATAGAATGTAATTTAATGCATGTACAGCATGTAATGTAATGCAGTTCAGTGTAATGTCATGCAGCATCAGGTAATATCCAGCTAATGTTATATGCAACACAATGTATTCCCCCTAACATGCTCTCTTTACACTCAAAGCTCTTTAATACATGATTCTCTTCCCTTTTACACTCAAACCTCGGCTCTTTGCGAGCTGCCTATCAGGGACGCGGTTCGAAACCCGCGTCTCTACCAAATCAAATCAAATTGATTTGTATAGCGCTTTTCACAATTGAATTGTCACAAAACGCTTAACAGAGGGGGAACCCAGGCCTAGACCCCCCCAAAAGCAAGCCTAAAGGCAACAGTGGCAAGGAAAAAGGGAGAAACCTTGGGAGGAACCAGACTAAAAGGGGGGGGAGCCCATCCAGGGTGTGTCCAAAAAAACACCATATCATGGTCAGTCCAAGGTGACTCAGGGCTGAAAGACTTTGCCCATCCTGAGTTAGGTAGTCAGTGGGGGGGGCTAAACCACGTGAAGAGGGTCCAGATCCAGGAACTGGGGTTGGCGTGGGGGACATTTCTCGCAGGATCTAGGGCTCGGGGGCACCTAGTCAGAGGCCGAGGCAGAGAAGAGACCATGCAGTCCAAAAAAAGCAGTGCTATAGCCAGTAGCATTATGTAAGAGCAGGGGAGCAGAAGCATAGGAAATATACAGATAGCCCCGACAGGTGTAAGCTATGACAGCATACCTATTAGGAGAGGGACAGAGAATACACGCAGCCATGAGAGAGTTCCAAACAATCCACACCTGATCAAGGATAACCAGCATAACAGTGGTGGTAACACGTTGAGGAGGTGACAGTATGGAAAGTTTCTCACTCCCTAAGACACTAGGGCACGGCCTTCTCCATCTCTCCACCTAGACTATGTTTGGCAGTAGACTAGGTTGAAAAGATATGTTTTTAATCTACACTTAAAAATTTAAACTGTGTCCGAATCCCTAACGTGCCTTGGTAAACCGTTCCACAACAGGAGCTCTAAAAGAGAAGCTCTACCACCAGCTGTGCTTTTCAAAATTAATAGATGTAATAGATGGCTGGCTTCTTGTGAATGAAACAGTCGTGTCGGCTTATAGGGGGCAATCATTTCGGTCAGATATAAAGGTGCAAGTCCGTTCACTGCTTTAAAAGTTAGCAGCAGTACTTTATAATCAGCCCGATATTTAACAGGAAGCCAATGTAGTGATGCTAACACAGGAGTAATGTGCTCATACTTCTTGGATCTAGTCAAAATACGTGCCGCTGTATTCTGTACTAGTTGAAGACTCTTTAGAGAGCTACTAGAGGAGCCGGATAATAAGGCATTACAATAGTCTAGCCTCGATGCGACAAAAGCATGCATCAAGGTTTTTGCATCCTCTAATGACAGAATGTGCCTAATTTTAACTATGTTTCTTAGGTGAAAGAAAGCTACTCTGGAAGTGTTTTTAATATGAGTGTCAAATGTAAGATCCTGATCAATAATAAAACCAAGGTTCTTAACCATTAGACTTGATGTAATCTGCATTTAACTGCAGATCCAACTTGTTCCTGAATGTTTTGGGGCCCAAAACCATCATCTCTGTTTTATCTGAATTTAAAAGCAGGGAATTTACTGTCATCCAATTCTTTATATCAGAGATACAAGCCTCTAATTGAGTGAGTTGAAGTATTTCACCTGGTTTCATTGATATGTACAGCTGTGTATCATCTGCATAGCAATGGAAATTCACACCATGTTTACGAATAATATTACTGAGTGGTAGCAAGTATAATGAGAACAGTAATGGTCCCAGCACTGAGCCTTGTGGAATACCATATTTAACCTGAGAGTAGTCAGATACCTCTTGATCTAATTGCACAAATTGAAACCTGTCTGATAAGTATGATTTAAACCATGAGAGTGCCCATCCACGCAAACCAACCAGGTTTTCTAGCCTGTGAAGGAGAATCTGGTGGTCAATAGTGTCAAAAGCAGCACTTATGTCAAGGAGCACTACCAGACCGGCCCTGGTCGTCAGCCCCGATTGGGGGGCGACATTTGGCTGTCCCCCCAGGGGGAGGGTGAGCCGACTCGAGTTCACTGTGAAGCACATAAGCATGTCTCCAGAACGTGGGTGGGCGAATTCCGTCTCGAAGGAAGCAGAGTTTGCTGCCCTCAGAGAATTAGCTTCCCTCATAGAGACGAGCGGCGGACTCGCGTGGGGAGGGCAAATCAAAATAAATAGAGGGTGTAATTGGCCACTAAATTGGGAGAAAAATGGGAAAAACCATAAACTTTTTTTATTTATTTTTATTTTTTTATATAAAGCTCGGCTCTTTAATACATGATACTCTTCTCTTTTACAATCAAACCTCAGCGCTTGGCCTCCGATAGTGTAGAGGTCTAACGCACCCATATTGGCTGGTCCTTTACGAGTGTGAGCTGCCTATCCGCGATCCGCTAAACCGATCGCGGTTTGAAACCCGACTGTACCAGACCAGCCCTGGTGGGGAGCCCCGATTGGGGGGCAGCGTTTGGCTGTGTTTGGTGGAGGGGGAGGGAGAACTGGCACGAGCTCAGAGGAGCGGTAGGGCGACCTCATAAACAGGATTGTGTGAGTTCCGTCTTGGACGAGGTGAACGCTGCCTCGAAGTATTAGCTTGTCCCACGGAGCCGGGCGGCGAGTTCGTGGGGGAGGGTAAATCTAAAAGGAATAGACGGTATAATTGTCTACCAAAATTGGGAGAAAAAACTGGGAAAAAATCTGAAATAAAAATAAAAACGAATCTCTTTAATACATGAGGTTTATGTATTGCCCCTAGCATGCTGTCGTACCGCTCGGTGGACATCAGGAAGAGTCTGCAGCTGGAGGAGCTGCTCGCCCGTGAGCAGCTGGAGTATACTATCGAGGAGGAGGTGGCCAAGCAGACCATCCGCATGTGGCTCAAGAAGTGTCTGAAGCGCATCCGAGCCGTAAGCTCACGCACGCTGTCACGTGCCCACACTTTCACGTGCACACGCTTTCTCGTGCACAACGAAGTACACCCATGCTCATTCCCACAATCACACCCACGCATGCGCATATACTTATACACGCACGCATGCGTACACATACACAGACACACACAAACCCCCATGAATATGGCAATACAAACACACACACACGCGTGCACATACACAAACAATCCTGACATAGCTGCTGTAATCTCTCTGAACATTGTATTACTGCTACTCAATATCTAAGAAAATGCACCCCATCACTGACTTTATTTCATTCAACCTAATGGCTTTAACCCAATACTGCATGTGTCATAGTGACTGTGTGACATCACTGATCATGTGTCATAGTGCCTGTGTGTGACATCACTGATCATGTGTCATAGTGCCTGTGTGTGACATCACTGATCATGTGTCATAGTGACTGTGTGTGACATCACTGGTCATGTGTCATAGTGACTGTGTGTGACATCACTGGTCATGTGTCATAGTGACTGTGTGACATCACTGGTCATGTGTCATAGTGACTGTGTGTGACATCACTGATGCTGTGTCATAGTGACTGTGTGACATCACTGGTCATGTGTCATCGTGACTGTGTGTGACATCACTGGTCATGTGTCATAGTGACTGTGTGTGACATCACTGATGCTGTGTCATAGTGACTGTGTGACATCACTGGTCATGTGTCATCGTGACTGTGTGTGACATCACTGGTCATGTGTCATAGTGACTGGTTTCTCACATCAGAAACAGCAGCAGTCGTGCAGCATCATCCACAGCTTGAGAGAGAGCCAGCAGCAGGAGCTCAGCCGCTTCCTCAACCCTCCCAGCATCGAGACCACTGTGCCCAGCGAGGACGTCAACGCGCACAACCAAGACAACCCCTCTCAGCCTGAGGTAGGGCCCTCAAACACATGCTCCAGGCAAAGACCATTGCCCTATAGCCTGCTTGATTGCAGAGATTACCACATACCTCTAATATCATTAGTGCATGTCGTTGGCGTCGTAAACATACAGTGGGGTCCAAAAGTCTGAGTCCACTACCAAGATCTGTTTAATAATACTAATACTAAAATAATACATTTTATTTGTAACACATTCATCAAAAACTAACACAAAATGCTTGCTCATGAGAACAATTTGACCTCTAACTACTTCACTAAGCTCACATAATTACAAACAGCTGCAAACACTTTTGCAAAGGAAGTGTCCTTTTTCAAGATTAAAGCACTTGCAGTAGCAACGAGAACACATAGAGGACCATATTAATTACGTCAATATCCGGTATTAATTGTTATAAGACCAAAACAACTCATACCAGCCTTTCTCAAACAAACTTTAAAAAAAATGTGTATCAGTGTTTTATAACATTCTGGAATAACAAATACCACACGAGTAAAAATGTTGTGTTAGTTTTCGATGAAAGATGAAAACAAACAGATCTTGGTAGTGGACTCAGACTTTTGGACCTCACTGTACCTCGTAAAGACAACTTTTCAGTTCATGAGAAAAACTGTTTTGTTATTACATTACACTTAAGAGCATAAGAATACATAATGACGAGAACGGGCCATTCAGCCCATCTAGGCTCGTCATGTCCTAATCTAAAGAGTATCTAGTACTGCATCTAGCCTGGACTTGAATAGCCCAAGTGTTTCTGCCTCTACTACCCGACCTGGCAAGCTGTTCCAGGCATTGACAACTCTCTGTGTAAGAAAAAAACAACTTCCTAATATCTGTGCAGAATTTGCCTTTATCGAATTTCCACCTGTGGCCTCTTGTTCTGCTCACTGAACTTATCTTAATAAATCTTTGGTAGTTCACTTTGTTAATCTGTTTTAGGAATTTAAAAACTTTTGATATCAAATCCCTCCTAAGTCTCCATTTGCTTAAATAGATTGAGTGCCTTAAGTCTATCCTCATAACTTTTTACCTTCCATACCAGGTACCAATTTAGTTGCCGTTAAAAGTTTTAATCATGTGTTGTTTACTTGATCGTTAAACACAGGGGGATAAAGGTAATTAGAGTTAAAAGCCCAGAAGGTGTTCTAAAATGCATTATGCGTTTACAAGCCCAAGCTTGAGAGCACAATGTTAATGACGTGCCCAGCCAGGCTCTCTGCCTTTCAAATGTATTATTTTTTTCCTCCTAAAACAAAAAAAATCTATTTCATGGTCCACATTTGAAATTCATGTATAAGACCAGCGTAAGTCAAAGCGCTCAGGATTTCTCAGCGTAAGGTGCCCGTCTTTTATGGTAACCCATCGACGGCTTGCATGTGGTGTGTGAGTGAACGTTTTGCCGTTTGGTGGTGGTTCTCGTTCTCCCAGCAGGTCAGCGGCCTGCAGCAGCTCCTCAGCCCCACGCTGTCGGACCGGGGCGGCTACCGACAGGACTCCACCGAAATCGGCAAGCCCCAAAGGAAGCTGGGCCAATGGCGTCTCCCCGCAGGTGAGGCGTCTCCCCGCCCCTCGCTCCACTCCTGCACCCTTCCCCCCTGTTTAAAGCCTGTGTCTTTAATCCAGCTACACCTCTGCATTCCAATAAACACTAACCATTTTCACTCCTAAATTACCAAACAAATTCACTGACAAAAAGTTGCATTGCAGAAAACAAAGCTTGAATATTGCTATTGTGTTTTTTCCCAGGAGAAACGTGTGTTACTCAATACACAGTGTTACTGGTATTTACACACTCATCAGTGTCATCGGTTCTCAAATCTGGTCCTGGGGACCCACTGTGTATGCAGTTTTTTTGTTACAGCCAATCTCTTGATCAATTAAGGTTGTTGCCAACATGAGTTTAAGTTCTTTCATGATTTTTTCCTTAAACGTATTTTAACACAAAACAGGTTTGGCTCATTGCCATTTGCTTTGGTCATTGATTTCTTCATTTTCAACAAATGGTTTAGTTGGTTTAGTTTAGTTTCAGTGACCAGATGTCCACACTGTCAGCAGTTAGGACCACACTGATTTCACCTGTCAGTCTGTAACTTAATCAATTGTAACCTCTTTCTAAAGGAATCATTCAGCACATTATTACAAAATTAAACATCTAATTGATAAAGTCCTCGGATGTGAATATGGGACATTTGGTGTTCTTCATGGCATGCATAGTTATTTATGACAATGTTGCCTTAAGAAGGGAAACCATCCTTCAATAAATTAAACAAATGTCAAATTAAGAACAATTAACAGTTTGTTACAATTAGGGTGTGGCAACTGTGGTTGGAACGAAAACCAGCATGCATAGGGGTCCCCCCAGGGCCAATATTGGGAACCACTGCATTTTGTCCTTCTCATGACTGGCTCTGTGCGCCCCTTCGGCAGGTCGGACCGGCATGAAGCCGATGGTGTGCAAGATGAACCCTGTGAGGGATGAGGCGTCGTCGGGCTCGGAGGTGAAGAAGTGGTGGACGCGCCAGCTCACCGTGGAGAGCGACGAGAGCGGCGACGACCTCATTGACATTTAAGAGCGTAACCCCCTTCCTCAGAGGTGCTGCTGGGAAATGAAGTCTTCAGAGCTATTCGGCGGTAGAGTGGCACGCCGGTGCTTCATGCGATTCTCTTCAGAAAGTACCCCCACCTGTACATATGGATGGCGATAATGAGAAAAGGGTCTCTGTGGATAAGGGTGTTCTGTATAGCAGCCGGGTGAAGTAAATGCAAACTCTTAGCTGCTGGCTTCATGTCTCGCCCCAGCGCTGTTGTGAAATACTGCTTAACGCTCAATGTTTATCCGGGTTTGAGTCAGGGCCTGAAGGGGACACTCTTTGATATATATATATATATATGTGTGTGTGTGTGTTTCGTTTTTTTGTCATATAATATCTGACGGATGTTCAGCCTCAGTGATGCGTGTTTGTGTGTCATCCTATTTCAGTGCATTGACTGTTTCACTGTGTGCGTCCCCCAGATGTTTTGTGAATCTCATTATAACTGCCTTTAATTACAAACAGCATTCCTCCTTGGGTTTACTGTCAGTAAATGAATGCGCGAATATTCAATTTCAATTCAATTCAAGTTTATTTGTCACGTACACAATTTACTACTACGTACTAGTGTGTACTAGTTTATACAACATGCAGTGAAATGCTTAGCTACCATCTCCTGTGACTGTGCACAGAGCTAGTAATAATATATAAGAAATAATAACAATAAGATTAAAAATAAGAGTTAGAATAAGAATAAGAATACTGTGCAGGTAAACAGATATAGATATGGTGTGATATGAATATATATATGGCTATACAGATGTGAGATATGCAGATGTCCAGATGTTCTTATATATTGTTCTTATATTAATGTTCAGGAATATAAGAGCTCATTGTGCCATTACTTCAGCAGGGCCTATTAGCAACGTTACCAATACCACGAGGACGATGTTACTGATCAAGGCCACCTTTAAAGTGTCTCCTGGAAGATTTGTGTGGTCACATGGTGGGACGTAACCAATCACAGAACAGAACCGGGCTGCATGCGGGTGCAGGAGGAACGTGCGGTGCCTGAAAGCCATAACGCTGTTCGTTCTAATACATCAAACCCTTGTCAGTTGTGCCATTGTCGTATTCTCGTATCCCCCCCCAGTGTTTGATATAGATCAGGGGGGGGCAATTCCGGTCCTGGGGGGCCAGTGTGTATGCAGGTTTTTGCTTCTACGAATTACCCCTGGCTCAATTAGCTAATTAGTTGGATACGCCAATGCTGGTTGGTGTAAATGATTGGGCTAATTAAATAATTAAGAGCAGAAGTTGGCATGAAATCCAGACACAGATACGGCCCTCCTTGCCCACCCCTGATATAGATGAACTCTTCTTTGCTTTGAACGTGGACCAACGCGTTGTCTCCTCTGCTGCTGCAAATGGCAAACTGAAAATAGTCTCATCAAAGAGGTCTTGAGAAAAGAAAGAGGTTTGCAGACAGATGTGATTATGACTGTGACATATGTACACCTGTTCTACCGTAGAGATGTGTGGTAGTGTGAAGTATGGGCCGTACCCTGTGTAAAATACATTTTATAAGTAAGAGTTTTTATGGTTCAAGTCCGAACATATTCTGTGATTTTAAAATGAAGGCCTCCTATGAATGTATCAATGTAGGGAAAAAGTTTTTAAAAAACGATTTGCTTCTCAATGCAGTGCTTTTTAATAGAGATTCTACAGAAAGTTCCATTTGACTGATTTGTTAGATGACTTTGTTACAAGCCATAAAGAAATATTCTCACTGATGTAAATTGTTTTTGGTGAGGTGCCATACCAAAATCAGTTTAAAAAAAAGGTGTTGTGATTTGAGAGAAGAAAAAAATATATAAATTAAACATAGAATTAATATAAAAGAAAATAAAGATTTATTATTAATTTAATTGAAGCTGTCCTGTTTTCATTTCAGCAACCCTTTCAACTTCCTTCATTTTAGAAAATGAATGACACGTTGGTTCTGTTTTGAAGAGGAACGTTATAAATACAGATCTGTGAGTGTGTGGAATGTGACGGATTTAAATCTATATTGATATATAAAGAATAAAGAAGATAAAGAAGATGTTTTTAATGTTCCCTTTAATGTTGTTTCAAAATTTAAAAAAATATTTTTTATTTTTATATTTAAGGTTGAGGGCTCACTTTTCGGAGTTGCTACAAAACATTTCATTTGAAAAAATACACAAACAACAAAACTTTTAAAGATTAGGACTAGGATCATTCTAAATAAGTAACATAAATCCATCCGCAATGTTCCTGGCACCACCTGCCACTGGTCGTTGCCATAGTTTATGTGGCAAACGTGTGTTTGATCAGCCGTGAACTTCGGACTGAACAGCTTGGGCGTCCTTCTGCTTTCCAGCATGAACAAATGAGGTCCGTCTTCTTCGAAGACGTGAAAGGAATGAGTCACAACGCAGTCGACAAGCATTTCAAGGCGGCTAGCCGGCTCATCCTGTTAAGGCACTGTTCTAGTGTGTGGATGAGCCCCACGGTCTGGTATCAAATCTATGCCGTGCCAGTGCCAACCGTGGCCAGCAGCCCCGTGGGGTGACACATAATTGATGGTATTGTTGCCCAGGGAGGGAGGGATTATTTCGGCTGGGATGTCTGTGTCTTGGAGCACAGCAACCCCCTGCCTAATTGAGTGGCTGCGGTCTGCCCGTATAAAGCTTGTGTCTTCCTCTGACTCATACCTGTGCAAGCTTAAGGTGTGAGAAGAAGTGGCGGCTGACATCACGCATTTCAGAAAAGAGCATGTGCTTGTCTACGCTCTACCGAATTGACAGCGGAGGTTGCAGTGAGCACGGCTTAGAATACGACTGGGCGTTCCACATTGAGAGAAAAAGGGGAAAAAGTATAAAAATACATTTAAAAAGCATTTCAGATCTATGTAATGTTACTGTAATGCAAACATACACCGATCAGCCACAACATTAAGACCACTGACAGGTGAAGTGAATAACATTGATCATCTCGTTACAATGGCACCTGTCAAGGGGTGGGATATATTAGGCAGCAAGTGAACAGTCAGTTCTTGAAGTTGATGTGTTGGAAGCAGGGAAAATGGGCAAGCGTAAGGATCTTGACAAGGGCCAAATTGTGATGGCTAGACGACTGCGTCAGAGCATCTCCAAAACGGCAGGTCTTGTGGGGTGTTCCCGGTATGCAGTGGTTAGTACCTACCAAAAGTGGTCCAGGGAAGGACAACCGGTGAACTGGCGACAGGGTCATGGGCACCCAAGGCTCATTGATGCGCATGGGGAGCGAAGGCTAGCCCGTCTGGTCCGATCCCACAGAAGAGCTACTGTAGCTCAAATTGCTGAAAAAGTTAATGCTGGCTGTGATAGAAAGGTGTCAGAACACACAGTGCATCGCAGCTTGCTGCGTATGGGGCTGCGTAGCCGCAGACCGGTCAGAGTGCCCATGCTGACCCCTGTCCACTGCCGAAAGCGCCTACAATGGGCACGTGAGCGTCAGAACTGGACCATGGAGCAATGGAAGAAGGTGGGCTGGTCTGATGAATCACGTTTTCTTTTACATCATGTGGATGGCCGGGTGCGTGTGCGTCGTTTACCTGGGGAAGAGATGGCACCAGGATGCACTATGGGAAGAAGGCAAGCTGGCGGAGGCAGTGTGATGCTCTGGGCAATGTTCTGCTGGGAAACCTAGGTCCTGGCATTCATGTGGATGTTACTTTGACACGTACCATTACTAAACATTGTTGCAGACCAAGTACACCCCTTCATGGCAACGGTATTCCCTGATACCACAGGGCACCTTCAGAGGTCTTGTGGAGTCCATGCCTCGACGGGTCAGAGCTGTTTTGGTGGCACGAGGGGGACCTACACAATATTAGGCAGGTGGTTTTAATGTTGTGGCTGATCGGTGTATGTGATCCAAGCAAGTGCTTTTACTGATTAAGCCTTGTTACTTAGTATAAGATTAGTATCACCTATTTGGAACAACAGTATACTAGCTATACCAAGCTTGCAATATCCAGCAAGGCAGCAGGATTTGCTGATTGGTCACCATTCAGACATAGCTCCTTGCAGAAGTTGAGCAAGAGGTTTTCTGAGGAGGGAGGGGTTCAGGTGTCCAGTTGAACCTGTGGCTTTCTGCGTGTCTAAGCCTTTGCTCCCAAAACGTGTTATTTTATCCCAAAAACAAAATCGGTAAGCTCTACCCCCTCTCTGGATTGGAGAAGCCAGCACCCCTGATGCACTCCTCTGGAAAGGGTGGTACAGCACACACTTGTGCCCATCTTTCACTGATCCCCAGCGCCGGATCTTGACATTCATGGGCCCTAGGCCCCGCTTTAGGCCCCCTGGCATGTCATTCTGGGAGATTCTTAGATTTAACGTTAGGTTGGAGATATGATTTAATTTGCATTTTTTATTTTGTATGACTACTACTACTACTAATAATAATAAGGATCCTGTGTGACGAACATATATTTATTAGGCATGTAAGTGCAATATGAATTATGTTAAAATATATATATATATATAAAAATAATATCAATATTAATATTTTCTCCATAATTCTGGGCTTCATGTGACGTTTGGGCCCTAGACCCAGGCTTGTCGACCTATACGGAGATCCAGCCCTGCTGATGGCGGCAAATTATTGTGCAAACGTCAACGACAGGAGCATGCTGGGAAAGTGTGCGAGCGAACATGGCTCTAGAAGTTTATGCATAAACTTATATTTTTTAAAAGACCCGGCTGTGAGATTGGCAATTTGAATGGTGTGGAAATTATTTGGCCCCAACAGAGATTAGGAGGCCATCACAGGACCCGTTCTCCAAGTCTGCCAAGGTTTCGTCTGCTTGTGAGGTGGACAGCATGATCATGAGATGGGCAAGCAGACACAAAAAGGATTTCAGTAACAAGAAAGAAATGGATGGGGGTGGAAAGCGATTTGTCTCTTTGAACAAAGCAGCTGTAGTTTTTTTTGGGAGTGACGCAGGAGAGCTCATCCGTGAGGGAGGCAGCTGTGCTGTCCTTGAGGACACTGTCACCCTATGGAGAGAAGTGGTATTATTATTAAATTTTTTACTCCATTTTTTTCAACATCAGGCCAAATGTTCCCTCCTTGCAACGCTTTGAGATGAAAGGTGTTCATTATTCACTGAGAGGCAGTGTTGTTTTGTTTTTTGTTTTCCATTAATACTCTCCATATGCAACACCCGCCATGCAGACTCGAGTGTGCGCACGGCTGTCTCTCTAATCGGTGCTGACATTGAAGTCATTTGTTAGCCCGCTGCTCAGTGGTGCTGGTGTGACGGAGTTGGTTCTGCCCGCAGCGAGTTTCGAACCGAGGGATCTCGACGCGACAAGAGAGCGATTTAGCTCGCCGAGCCAAAGACTCAAGTCTCCAACTCTGGGAACTAATCGCACTCTTATCCACGTCACTCCATTCGGCCTCACGTAAGCCCATCCGCTACACTGAGCACAGTGCCAAAGTTGCTATCGTGTACTTCCAAGTACACTCAAAAGAATGCCCTACCGAGAATGAAGAATGCAGAGCGCTTTAAATCTGTTACATTTGAAACGTACTTGTACTTAAGACTTCACCACTCTTCTGACCTTAGCAAGAAATACATTCGGCGCAGGTTACATTGAAGCAACAGCATTGGTGGTAGTTGCCCGTGAGCTTATTATACGGTTGTGTGGTGAAGGGTTGTTGGTATTGATTAACACAGAAAGTAAACAGAAAAAAAAGACCAATATGTATTTTCAGGTTAAGTAAATTTTTTCAAGTATCTAAGCTAACTTAAGTATTTCCATTTTTACTTTTATTTTTACTTTCACTCCCCTACATTTCAAAGGCAAATGGGGTTACATTTAGATCTTTTTACTTTTACAGGAGTAATATCTTTTCAGGGTAAAGGATTTGGGTACGTCCACCACATATTTGTTACTATTTCCTTTCGGCATCGTTTCAGGGCGTATTCACTGTTTTTGCTCAACGGAGAGGTTTCCGGTAAACACTGGCACAAGACCAGCTAACTCGACCCAGATCCTAACCTTAACCATTAAGAGGAAAAACGCAAAACTGACTTCAGACCAGCGCTAATGGGCAACTGTCCGCCTCTCCTCCAGTGTCCCACAATCCTCCGCTTCGGGGAGCGACTGAAGTAGTTGATGACGTGTCTTGTTCGGTCTGAAAAGTGGGCTAATGTTACAGGCAGGTCCCTTATGTTAACTATCCTGCGTTAGCATAGCTAGCTAGCTAGCTCAATGGTTTTAGAGTGACATATCAATTCAGTTTATTTTGTTTGAAGGAATATCGTGTCGCAACCTTATTTTGCCGAAACAACATTTAAAAAATGTGGATGTTTTACAATGTCCTTTCTCTTTGGGTCTTACTACTTTGTGAAAGCTTGCATACCGCCTCAAGTTTCTATCTTCCGGGTTTGGCTCCTGTCAGTTTCTGCGAGAAAAGTCAAGCTGGAAAAGCGCAAGTGCCAGATTGCAAGGTGAATATCCCCCCCGGCGTTCACTGACTGACTGAAAAGCTACATAGCTAGCTAAAAAAACACCCAACGTTAGGCCTGAAAACAGGTCGTATTACCAGTGATGGTCAGTAAGCTAACGTTAGCTACCAGCCAATGCTGTTAGAGTGGCTAACGTTACATAGCTAGCACGTTTCTCGTCCTTTTTTATTGACATCTTGTCGTGCAATATTATTTGGTAGCTTGCTAGGTCATAATTCCCACAGTCAGCAGCGAATCAGCCAGCTACCTCTACTTTAGCAGACTAACCAGGTTGCTGTAAGCTAGCAAGGTATGTTACTTCTTTTTTGCTAACAGAATGTTTGATAACTTTAGCTAAGCCTAAACGACATTTACCACAGTGTCGCTAGCCAAGGCCAGTCTTCGGCTAGTTAGCTAACTATCTAGATGTGCAGTATACATCTATCTAGCTGCTTGGTTAATTATGGCTACGTAACGTTAGCTAAACAAACGATCACATTGAGATGTACAGTTGCTCTGTAACGTTATTCTACCTAGCATGTCAGAGAAATATGGAAAATAGTTAGCTACTCATTTGCTAGTTAACATATTAACTAGTTAGCTAATCAGCCAACTGGTTATTATGTAGCTAGCAACCTACCCAGCAAACAAAATGTGGTTCCCAGAACGTTCTGGGAACGTTATTTTTGGTTATGTAAAGGTTAGCAAAACGTTACATTTTTGGTTCTCCCTAAGTTCTGATGGAAAGTTTTCTTTACGTTCTATGAACGTTCTGTGTAGGTTGCATTCAGGTTTGCAAGGAACATTCTGGGAACGTTATCCTAAAGTTACAGCAATTGCAACGTCTCCTAAACGTTCCCAGAACGTTTTATAGTTCTCCCTAGGTTCTGATGGAAAGTTTTCTTTACGTTCTTGGAACGTTCTGTGTAGGTTGCATTCAGGTTTGCAAGGAACATTCTGGGAACGTTATCCTAAAGTTACAGCAATTGCGGCGTCTCCTAAACGTTCCCAGAACGTTTTATAGTTCTGCTTAGGTTAAAATGTATAGTTTTCTTTACGTTCTTGGAACGTTCTGTGTAGGTTGCATTCAGGTTTGCAAGGAACATTATCTTAAAGTTACAATTGCATCCCAGTTGTAATGAATGCTAAAATTAGGTAAAACACAAGAGCTCTGGAAAGGGACTTTATTTTTTAAAGGCACAACCAGGTAGGTACACAATATACAGAGTATAAAAAAACAAAGACAAATCAAGTCAAAGTATACAGTATACAGATATACATAGTATACAGAGTATAAAAAGGTACAGTATTACAGTCGATGACGGGCAGGGGCCTGGGGCATCAGAAGGGGATTGAAATGTCTTTCTGCCGCCTCTGATGGATATGCAGTTGGTGGCATTCTGTCTGGATGTGCTCCAACAACGGGCAGACGCCGTCGATGTGTTGCCGTGTACTTTGGATTAGAATCCAGGCAGTCCTGCAGTCTGGCACACAGGTTGGAGAGCTCCTCGCTGCGAAAGAATGGAGGCCGCACAATCCACCCAGACACCCCCTCTTGGATGCAGTCCTCCTCATCGGACATCAGGTCAATAGTGACGCCCTTCCAGAAATCCATGTCACCTGGAACTAGTACACTCTGCCTCGCTTCCAGCAGCTGTAAACACAATCAGTATAGACAATCAGTACTGCTCAATGCACTGCGTGTTGACACAAGACATCTACTAATGTAACAGAAAATTAATGTCACATTGACCAACAATATTATTCATTATTTATACCACTGTCTATACTGGTTATATCTTCTATAGTGTATTCATATTTGTACTACTGTCTAGTAAATCTTACCCTTTCTTCTCTGTCGACTGCGGGCTGCATTCTTCACGGCTTCTGCCTGAACTGCAAGGTCCGGTTGGCTGAACCGGAAGTTCCTGCGTACGGTCTCATAGTAGGTCTTACAGGCCGCTGGAAAACAATTGAATGAGTATGGTAGTCTATGCATAAACAATGGAAATAGCCACACTAAAAGTACTTTTAAAAGTAAAAAACGAAAAAATCTGCACAGTACAGCAAACAGTAAAATACTTACACATAATGGCATCATTATCCACACTATGCAAATCCGGGCTTGCTGCTAGAGCTTCCACCAAATAAGAAGTGACTGCCTCATTGCGGGCGCGAGCTCAGTCTCTGAAAACAAAATATAAATATATTAGAGAACCTATTTACATTTATACAGCAGAATGCATGTAGTCTTTTTTATTTTGTATCTTACCCTTGCTCTGGTTCGTAGCGCCTGCTATTTCCCTCAGAGTTGTGGAGACGACGCGCTGCTTTCTATGAAATACAAGATTTAAAGTCACTTAATGAATCTCTCCAATTTACTAGTGGAGACAAAGAAAGTAGTAAAGAAATCATCTTTTCATGCAGTTTGTAGGCGTATTTAATCACGCTCTCAAATTAAGTGTCATACATCGAAATCTATAAATAAAAGATATACTTATTTGAGTGTTGGTACATTGAAAATCAACTAAATTCGCGGATAATCGCCGTCGAAGCTAGCTAGACAGTTTACTGAAGCTGGTACAACAATAGCAGCTGGAAGCTAGCTTAGTTGGCTAATCCCACTACAAATATCAAATTAAACAGTTTATAGGCACATTTAATCACTGCAAACATTCTCTTACCGCAATTTTGGGATTCTGCGCCCGTCTTTTCCTCTTCATCTCCTCCACGGGTGTAATGTTACCGTTATGGGCTACCAAAGCTGACACCGTTTTCTCCAAAATTCCTATTCTATTCTCCATCGACTCAAATCCTCTACTCACTTGTACACTCATGTCTTCCAAAGACTCTTTCACCTGGTGAGACAGGCCAGTCATAGCATGCAACAATCTCTTCTCTGTGTCGGCGGGACTAGATGAAACTAGTCGATCATGAATCCGTGGTGTTGTAAGAGAGCCGCCTTCCCGGTGCAGCCATTGCGATAGATTGTAGTAGAGAGAGAATTTTAAAAATGGCGCGCAATGTAAGTACTGTTGGTTTGGTCTAGGGACAAAGGGCTCGACTGTGTGAATGACTCTAATTAGCATTGAATAGGTGGAGTTTCAATTCTTCCAAGGAAACAGACTAAAATCTAGCCCTGTATGTATCTATTGATTTGTAAAACAAGTTACTGACCCTCATTGGATTTTGTAAAAATTGTTGAAATAAATTGTGCTGTTTTCTGTATCTTTTTGATAACATTATTGACCATTGCTAGTGACATAAAGGTAATTCATCATAGCATACCAGGGCTCTACGTTAACTTTTTTCTTCTAAGGAGTACCCTTATAGGGTTATATAAATATATATATTGTATATATTCGTATATATTATATTATAATATAATGGCCATGACGGATTGGGACGCCCCCCCCCTTACTCATAAGCTTTATTTACAATGTTGGTCATCTAATTTGTGAACTTAACAAAAGTCTGCAGCTCTCATTGCTGATTTGTGGTTTTGATTCATTGCAAACAATATTATAACATTCCCAGAACGTCCTGGGAAGGTTCCAATACAGACAACCTAAGGAGAACCTTAGGAGAACGTTCCATTTTAGTTCAAATATTCCTTAAAGTTAACGTTATTTTAAGTGGTTATTTGAACGTTCTGTTATGGTTTTGGTTAATTGCAAACCATAATGTAACGTTCCCGGAACGGTCTGGGAAGGTTCACGAAAAATAAACCAAAAGAGAACCTTGAGCTAACGTTACGGAAACGTTCTTTGTTTGCTGGGTAACTAGTAGCTAGCTTGCTGAATCACAATGGCCCTCAGCTTGACAATTTAATTGGCGAGCTACTAATAATTCAAGTAGAGAAGAACGTCACCAGTCTTCCACTGTCACGTGTCGGGTTGGTCACTTGTTAAGACCCATGTGAACATCTGGGCCCGTATGTACAAAGATTATAAGAGTAGGAGTGCTGATCTAGGATCAGTTTAGCCTTTTAGCTCATAATGGATGTGGTTAGGATATGGACAGGGGAAACCTGATCCTAAATCAGCACTCGTACTCTTAGAATCTTTGTACATACGGGCCCTGGTTGATGTACTGCTTTAAGATCCAAGTTTGACTTAACGCTCCATCTTTTTTGTGAGGTGGGGGCCACGAAGTAAAAA
The DNA here is from genome assembly GCA_029706075.1 of Aldrovandia affinis. Lineage (NCBI taxonomy): Eukaryota > Metazoa > Chordata > Actinopteri > Notacanthiformes > Halosauridae > Aldrovandia > Aldrovandia affinis. The sequence goes on along the minus strand of JAINUG010000291.1, from coordinate 134,919 downwards.
CATCTCTCTCTCTTGTTGGGGGCTGGATGCCATTGCACATTCAGTCAACATGATTTAAACTAATTGAAGAAGAGTTAATCATATTAAATCAAAATGCATTGTCATTTAGTTCTAGAACGAAGAGTCGAATCGCAAGGTGGTTGCTGTCATATTCTGTGTTTCAGCTCATGCAAAATTGACACTGTATTTTACAAGTGACTTTGTATAATTTGTGCAATACATTTCTTGAGTTGGCATCGTTGCGTTTTTCTTAACCCAGGAGGGTATGAAAAAAACCAAAAAACAGACTTTTTGAAAATGTATATTCAGAAGATTCACCATACATTAGGTATGTTACAGATATGCATGTGACTTGTGCCCTTCATGTTTGAGCAATTCATTTCTAGGCAGATGATGAGGATTCATTTTTTGTATATGTGTTCACATTTGGGGAACTATGGGAGCTAAATTAATGTGTTGTGCTAATAACGCCTTTAAGTATATTTTGCAACAAGTAAATTGACCAAGTTTAGTTTAGTTTATTTGTAAGGGACAAGCACAGAGAACATTTACAGCCACAGAAGCAGTGCCCAATGCACTGTGCATGTGTATGTAGCCAAGCTCATTTCCAACACCAGTCCCTTGAATTCAATCAAATGCATGCAAAAAGTCAAGCACAGTTGTAGCAATTTTTTTTTTCCACCTTTATTTAACTAGGTAGTTACATTGAGATTTAAAAATCTATTTTACAAGAGAGACCTGGCCAAGAGGGCAGCATAAAACAAATAAACATTAAGGTTACATACAATAACAAACAATTTCTCAAAACATCCAGCTAAAAAAGACAGTTTCGGGATTACACAGTAATAGCTAGGCTATGTCTCCTGTTAGCGTTTGCTCTGAAAGTGAAGGTGGGTGAAAGGTCCTTTGTTGAGTTGTTAGAATGCAACACCAAATTGAGATGCTATAAGGATTTGCATTGTTTGGATCCACAGTTCTCTGTTTTCTCTCTCTTAAGTCTGCGATTGAGCTGTTCGTGAACAGACTGGATTCAGTGGAGTCGGTCCTACCCTATGAATACACAGCGTAAGTAAACAAACACCGCACTAAGGCTGCTGTTCTCACACAGCAATTATTGAAACGTGTGACAGAAGATACCGGATTAGGAACATTGGTGAATTCCAGTGGTGGACATAATGTTTGTCTTCTTATGCTTTGGCCTGGATGTAATCAAAATGTGTCCTTAAATTTGACAATTAAATGGGTGTTTTTTTTCTTCTTCATAAACACAGATTAGAAAGTACTCTTGTTGATCAACAAAATGACAAAAATACATTTGTTTGTATTGTGTAAAACAGTTATTAGTTATTATTGCCTGGGCCCAGTTGTTCAAAAGTAATCCGATCAGATTTTGGCTATCACATTGGGTCAAATCTTGAAAATGCGTTGTTCAAAACAAAAAAAGGATTCTGAAATCAGATCAGATCACCGAATCAAATCTTTGTTTTGATCTGGATCAAAACTTGAATATGTGTTGTTCAAAACTTTTACGTAGGATTGGGCTAGTTTTGATCCAAAAAATCTGGATTATCTTGATCCCAGCAGAAGGGTGGATTCAGGGTGGATTTCAGGAACAAATTGTAATACAACTTTAAAATGGGTCAATTATTACAACATTTGTAGCATATAGTGGTTGGTAAATATTTCTTTTTTTGTTTAACATTTACAGTGATAAAGTAGACATTACTCAGGACAGCGCAGTCCACCAAATAATGAATTTGATAGGGCATCACTAGGCAGTAGGCATTGGTGGGCAATCACCAGTGATCAACCTGTCAAAAGTAGTTGTTGATAATGGGGTCCCTTATTGCACGACCAGTCATCGCAAGTTGGCCTCGGTCATCAACAGACTCTGGAGGATCATCAATGGCACCACAGCGAGGGACATTGCGCCTGGCAGCTATTTATGATTTCAAATGCTGTACTTAAAAAGATGAATTATTCAGTTATCCCAAGGGGCTGCCCAAGGAAATGGCTGCCTGGCCCTTTAATTCATTGGAGCCACGGGACCTGAAAAAGACTACGTTTCCCAGCAGCCTGAGTACCAGCTGAAGCAGATGAAGCTATTGGGACTGCAGGCAGCTGATTTGGAGGCCTATTTAAAGGACTGATTCGTGTCACACTGGGACTGTTTGAGGAACTGGCTTGGATTTGGACTGTGGTTTACGGATTACAGACAAAGACCAAGAGAAGGATTGTGGACTGTGTGTGTTGAATTCCCTGGAATACCCCATTCTTTTGTGTTTTGTCAAGATGAATTTAATAAAGTCATTGTTTGTTTTGAATACTGCCTCCTCCGGGTTATTTAACTGCCTACCCTCTGCAAAGGCCTGTGAGTGTTGCCCCACCCCAAGGGACACCACAGTAGTTCCATTTAAAGCACTGGTAATCCGGATTTGGTAATCTTGAAAAGTTTGTATCTGGATCAGGGTGATCCAATCCAATGTTGTTTTGAAAAACCTTTGAAAAAAGTCGAATTGCATGATCCTGGATTGCAAAACATGGGATTTCCAAATCTGATCATTCTGATCCAGATTAAACATTTTCAACAACTGGGCCCTGGTCATCTGGACATATGCATATTACAGTATTCATGAACAGTATTCATTGCTTACTAAATGCCAGGCCTATTGTGATGGATCAGTCGGCAATTAGCGAGTTCAGTCTCGGAGGAGGCGGTTCATCATTCCTGACTGGGGGAGTTTGAACAGTAAACGGGTACAATTGGGAGATTTTTTTAAACATTCAGACCAAATTTAATGTCAGTAGGATTTAGCAATGGCCTGTATTGATAAAGTATTGATGAGAAGTGTGAAAGGGGACTGTGATTGGACAGGACTCATTTAAATTGTGTTTAACTGTGCCCAGGTCCACATCACTGAAAAAGGAATCCTCTTACTCCACAGGAAAAAATGAATGGTCATCCTAGGTTTTGAACCAGTTGACGATTTTTATCACCCTAGTTGCGGGTGCTACAAAACTACAAAAACTTAAGACAAATAAGGCAGCAGGCCCGGATGGCATATATCCCAGAGTACTCAAAGAACTTGGGGAAATTATATACACTGGGGAAAATAAGTATTTCACCCCCTGCTGATTTTGTGAGTTTGCCCCCCCTTACAAAGAAAGGAACGGAACGGTCGGTCTATAAATTTCATGGTAGGTTCATCTTAACAGTGAGAGACAGAATATAAAAATAAAAAAAATACCAGAAAATCACATTATATGAATTTTAAACATTTATTTGTGTTTTATTGAGGAAAATATGTATTTCACCCCCTAGCAAAACAGCAAGAATTCTGGCTCCCACAGACCGGTTATGTGACCAGGAGGCACACAGATTAGTCCTCTTACTTAATTAGAACTCCTAATTAAGTACTCGTTACCTGTATAAAAGACAACTGTCCACAGAATCAATCAATGAATCAGATTCCAACCTCTCCACAATGGGCAAGACCAAAGAATTGTCTAAGGACATCAGGGACAAAATTGTAGACCTGCACAAGACTGGAATGGGCTACAAGACCATTGGCAAGCAGCTTGGTGAGAAGGAGTCAACTGTTGGTGCGATAATTAGAAAATGGAAGAAACACCAATTGACCATCAATCTCCCTCGGTCTGGGGCTCCACGCAAGATCTCACCTCGTGGAGTGAACCTGATCATGAGAAAGGTGAGGGAACAACCCAGAACTACACGGCTGGAGCTTGTTGATGATCTCAAGGCAGCTGGGACCACAGTCACCAAGATGACCATTGGTAACACACTACGCCGTAATGGATTGAAATCCTGTAGTGCCCGCAAGGTCCCCCTGCTCAAGAAGGCACATGTACAGGCCCGTCTGAAGTTTGCCAATGAGCACCTGGATGATTCCGAGGAGGCTTGGGAGAAAGTGCTGTGGTCAGATGAGACTAAAATCGAGCTCTTTGGCATCAACTCGACTCGCCGTGTTTGGAGGAAGAAAAAAGCTGCCTTGGACCCCAAGAACACCATCCCCACCGTCAAGCATGGCGGTGGAAACATTATGCTTTGGGGCTGTTTCTCTGCTAAGGGCACAGGACGACTTCACCGGATCAAGGGGAGGATGAATGGGGCCATGTACCGGAAAATCTTGGGTGAGAACCTCCTTCCCTCAGCCAGGACACTGAAAATTGATTTCTAAGGATTTGGAGAGGATCTGCAAAGAGGAGTGGGCCAAAATCCCTCCTGGGATCTGCGCAAACTTGGTGACCAACTACAAGAAACGTCTGACCGCTGTGCTTGCCAACAAGGGTTTCTCCACCAAGTACTGAGTCATGTTTTGCTAGGGGGTGAAATACTTATTTTCCTCAATAAAACACAAATAAATGTTTAAAATTCATATAATGTAATTTTCTGGGATTTTTTTAAATATTCTGTCTCTCACTGTTAAGATGAACCTACCATGAAAATTATAGACCGTTCCTTTCTTTGTAAGGGGGCAAACTCACAAAATCAGCAGGGGGTGAAATACTTATTTTCCCCACTGTATAAACCATTGACAGATATTTTCATTCAATACATAATCACTGGAGAAATACCAGATGACTGGAAGCAGGGTAGTATAATTCCAATATATAAGAAGGGGGACCATACTGACCCAGGGAACTATAGGCCTGTCAGTTTAACTTGCATCGCATGTAAAATGCTGGAATGTATTATTAGGGATAAGTTGTAATCATTCTTGAAAAATAATAGTATTTTAAGGGAGAGCCAACATGGATTTCTCAAAGGGAGGTCATGCCTAACAAACCACCTGGACTTTTTCGAAGAAGCTACAAAGTGTGTTGACCTGAACCAGGCTTATGATATTATATATTTGGACTTTCAGAAAGCATTTGACAAGGTACCACATGAGAGGCTCATTGCGAAAATGAATTCAGTAGGAATTGCAGGAGTAGTTTCAGACTGGGTTCATAATTGGCTGCGAGGGCGAATACACAGAGTAACAGTAAGTGGGGCCGAATCTGACCTCGGTGCTGTGGGCAGTGGTGTCCCGCAGGGATCGGTGCTGGGACCTCTGCTCTTCCTTATTTACATAAATGATCTTGACATGGACGTTAGTAGCAAAATGATACTAAACTTGGGGGTTTGGCAAACCGTTTGGAATCGACTAAAGTTATCCAAGATGACTTAAACAAAATCCAAAAATGGGCAGATACATGGCAGATGACATTCAATATTGCTAAATGTAAAGTTATGCATGTGGGAAATAAAAACATTAGACAGGAGTATTTTATGGGAGGAGAAAAGTTAGTAGGTCTTCAATTTGAAAAGGATCTGCATCAAAGCAGTGGGCTACAGCAGTGAAAAAAGCCAACAGGATGCTGGGATACATAGCAAAAAGTATTGAGTATAAATCAAAGGAGGTTATATTAATGTTATATACAGTAATGCCTTTGTCAGACCCCACTTAGAATACTGTCGGCAGTTCTGGGCACCGCACTACAAGAAAGATATAGAAGCTCTTGAAAAAGTCCAAAGAAGGGCAACTAAACTGATACCTGGTATGAAAGGTAAAAGTTATGATGATAGACTTAAGGCACTCAATCTATTTAAACTTAGCAAACGGAGACTTAGGGGGATTTGATTGAGGTTTTAAATTCCTAAAAGGGATTAACAAAGTGAAATACCAAAGATTTTTAAGATAAGTGGGGTCAGCAGAACAAGAGGCCACAGGTGGAAATTAGTTAAAGGCAAATTCCGCACAGATATTAGGACGTTTTCTTTACACAGAGAGTTGTCAATGCCTGGAACGGCTTGCCAGGTCGGGTAGTAGAGGCAGAAAACGCTTGGGCTATTCAAGTCCAGGCTAGATCTAGTACTAGATACTCTTTAGATTAGGACATGATGAGCCTAGATGGGCTGAACGGCCCTTTCTCATCATTATGTATTCTTATGTTCTAACATTCAGTGTACTGTGATTTTCATGCATCTGTTCCAATATACACCCATGGCCAAAAGTTTTGAGAATGACACAAATATTAATTTTCACAAAGTCTGCTGCCTCAGTTTTTATGATGGCAATTTGCATATACTCCAGAATGTTATGAAGAGTGATCAGATGAATTGCAATTAATTGCAAAGTCCCTCTTTGCCATGAAAATGAACTTAATCCCCAAAAAAACATTTACACTGCATTTCAGCCCTGCCACAAAGGAATAGCTGACATCATGTCAGTGATTATCTTGTTAACACAGGTGAGAGTGTTGATGAGGACAAGGCTGGAGAACACTCTGTCATGCTGATTGAGTTAGAATAACAGACTGGAAGCTTTAAAAGGAGGGTGGTGCTTGAAATCATTGTTTTCCTCTGTCAACCATGGTTACCTGCAAGGAAACGCATGCAGTCATCATTGCTTTGCACAAAAAGGGCTTCACAGGCAAAGATATTGCTGCTGGTAAGATTGCACCTAAATCAACCATTTATCGGATCATCAAGAACTTCAAGGAGAGAGGTTCAATTGTTGTGAAGAAGGCTTCAGGGCGCCCAAGAAAGTCCAGCAAGCGCCAGGACCGTCTCCTAAAAGTTGATTCAGCTGCGGGATCGGGGCACCACCAGTGCAGAGCTTGCTCAGGAATGGCAGCAGGCAGGTGTGAGTGCATCTGCACGCACAGTGAGGCGAAGACTTTTGGAGGATGGCCTGGTGTCAAGAAGGGCAGCAAAGAAGCCACTTCTCTCCAGGAAAAACATCAGGGACAGACTGATATTCTGCAAAAGGTACAGGGATTGGACTTCTGAGGACTGGGGTAAAGTCATTTTCTCTGATGAATCCCTTTCCGATTATTTGGGGCATCTGGAAAAAGCTTGTCCGGAGAAGAAAAGGTGAGCGCTACCATCAGTCCTGTGTCATGCCAACAGTAAAGCATCCTGAGACCATTCATGTGTGGGACTGCTTCTCAGCCAAGGGAGTGGGCTCACTCACAATTTTGCCTAAGAACACAGCCATGAATAAAGAATGGTACCAAAACATCCTCAGAGAGCAACTTCTCCCAACCATCCAAGAACAGTTTGGTGACGAACAATGCCTTTTCCAGCATGATGGAGCACCTTGCCATAAGGCAAAAGTGATAACTAAGTGGCTCGGGGAACAAAACATCGAAATTTTGGGTCCATGGCCAGGAAACTCCCCAGACCTTAATCCTATTGAGAACTTGTGGTCAATCCTCAAGTGGCGGGTGGACAAACAAAAACCCACAAATTCTGACAAACTCCAAGCATTGATTATGCAAGAATGGGCTGCCATCAGTCCGGATGTGGCCCAGAAGTTAATTGACAGCATGCCAGGGCGATTGCAGAGGTCTTGAAAAAGAAGGGTCAACACTGCAAATATTGACTCTTTGCATAAACTTAATGTAATTGTCAATAAAAGCCTTTGACACTTGTGAAATGCTTGTAATTATACTTCAGTATACCATAGTAACATCTGACAAAAAGATCTAAAAACACTGAAGCAGCAAACTTTGTGAAAACCAATACTTGTGTCATTCTCAAAACTTTTGGCCACGGCTGTATACACAAGCCACAGTAACATAAATTAAAATGGTTAAACTGGAAAATGATTGTTTTCCAGAAATATAGTTTGCATCTAAGTGCAAGTATTATTATTTAGAAATGAGTGTTAGCAATTAGTATTGGAATGTGTATATACATATCTACGGAGCAGTGGTTATACGTCACATTGAGACATCAAGGAAATCCATTATACTCAGTATTTTCATTCTAATACGTATATAAACGGTACCGTGAGCTTTTAAAGTTGTCTAATATAATTGTAATGTTAATGTCTCAGCCTACATGTCAAATAAACTGAAATGGAGCGAATCAGAATCTGGGAAAATGTGGAATCTACATACAATGGTTATTGGGTCCTTAAAAACTTGTATTAAAATGAGCCACAGCAGGAGTACGGTAAACATGATCGAATCTGGGCTGGTGGATAAGTCTTAACGCACCAGTATTTGACTGGTCCTGTACGGGTGTGCTGCCTGTCAGAAACATGGTTCGAAACCCATCTCTGCCAAACCGGCCCTGGCCGTTAGGCCCGATCGGGAGCGGCGTTTGGCTCTCCGCTCCTGAGGGAGGGGGGAGGGTGGTCGGCACAAACTTGCTCTGAAGCACGTAAGGGTGTCTCCAGGAAGGGGGTCGGTGAGTCGCCGGCCTCAAAGAGTAGCTTGCCTTGTAGAGACGGGCAGTGAGTTTGTAGAGGAGGTTAATCTAAATAAATAGAGGTATAATTGGCTTCCAAATTGGGGAGAAAAATGGGAAAAAGTAGAAACTGTAATAAAAAATAAAAATAAAAACCGCAGTGGATGTGATCTTGGATTGCTCTCGGATCAATTTTTTTATCAAAGTGTAGGCACCAGTGAATTTACCTTGCAAAAGTAATGACACATGTCTCTCAAATACCCCCTAACTACATCATAGTAAGTTTGTGGTCATATTTATTTGAAAACACATACATGCATATTTGAAGTTTAAAAACTTAACTCAAGAATCTGCCAAATCTTCGTAAATCTCCCTGCAATGCAAATACATTTGTTTGTATTGTGTAAAACAGTTATTAGTTATTATTGCTTGGGCCCAGTTGTTCAAAAGTAATCCGATCAGATTTTGGCTATCACATTGGGTCAAATCTTGAAAATGTGTTGTTCAAAACAAAAAAAGGATTCTAAAATCAGATCAGATCACCAAATCAAATCTTGGTTTTGATCGGGACAAAACTTGGATATGTGTTGTTCAAAACTTTTACGTAGGATTGGGCTAGTTTTGATCCAAAAAATCTGGATTATCTTGATCCCAGCAGAAGGGTGGATTCAGGGTGGATTTTAGGAACAAATTGTAATACAACTTTAAAATGGGTCAATTATTACAACATTTGTAGCATATAGTGGTTGGTAAATATTTCTTTTTTTGTTTAACATTTACAGTGATAAAGTAGACATTACTCAGGACAGCGCAGTCCACCAAATAATGAATTTGATAGGGCATCACTAGGCAGTAGGCATTGGTGGGCAATCACCAGTGATCAACCTGTCAAAAGTAGTTGTTGATAATGGGGTCCCTTATTGCCACGACCAGTCATCGCAAGTTGGCCTCGGTCATCAACAGACTCTGGAGGATCATCAATGGCACCACAGCGAGGACATTGCGCCTGGCAGCTATTTATGATTTCAAATGCTGTACTTAAAAAGATGAATTATTCAGTTATCCCAAGGGGCTGCCCAAGGAAATGGCTGCCTGGCCCTTTAATTCATTGGAGCCACGGGACCTGAAAAAGACTACGTTTCCCAGCAGCCTGAGTACCAGCTGAAGCAGATGAAGCTATTGGGACTGCAGGCAGCTGATTTGGAGGCCTATTTAAAGGACTGATTCGTGTCACACTGGGACTGTTTGAGGAACTGGCTTGGATTTGGACTGTGGTTTACGGATTACAGACAAAGACCAAGAGAAGGATTGTGGACTGTGTGTGTTGAATTCCCTGGAATACCCCATTCTTTTGTGTTTTGTCAAGATGAATTTAATAAAGTCATTGTTTGTTTTGAATACTGCCTCCTCCGGGTTATTTAACTGCCTACGCCCTCTGCAAAGGCCTGTGAGTGTTGCCCCACCCCAAGGGACACCACAGTAGTTCCATTTAAAGCACTGGTAATCCGGATTTGGTAATCTTGAAAAGTTTGTATCTGGATCAGGGTGATCCAATCCAATGTTGTTTTGAAAAACCTTTGAAAAAAGTCGAATTGCATGATCCTGGATTGCAAAACATGGGATTTCCAAATCCTGATCATTCTGATCCAGATTAAACATTTTCAACAACTGGGCCCTGGTCATCTGGACATATGCATATTACAGTATTCATGAACAGTATTCATTGCTTACTAAATGCCAGGCCTATTGTGATGGATCAGTCGGCAATTAGCGAGTTCAGTCTCGGAGGAGGCGGTTCATCATTCCTGACTGGGGGGGAGAGTTTGAACAGTAAACGGGTACAATTGGGAGATTTTTTTTTAAACATTCAGACCAAATTTAATGTCAGTAGGATTTAGCAATGGCCTGTATTGATAAAGTATTGATGAGAAGTGTGAAAGGGGGACTGTGATTGGACAGGACTCATTTAAATTGTGTTTAACTGTGCCCAGGTCCACATCACTGAAAAAGGAATCCTCTTACTCCACAGGAAAAAATGAATGGTCATCCTAGGTTTTGAACCAGTTGACGATTTTTATCACCCTAGTTGCGGGTGCTACAAAAACTACAAAAACTTAAGACAAATAAGGCAGCAGGCCCGGATGGCATATATCCCAGAGTACTCAAAGAACTTGGGGAAATTATATACACTGGGGAAAATAAGTATTTCACCCCCTGCTGATTTTGTGAGTTTGCCCCCTTACAAAGAAAGGAACGGAACGGTCGGTCTATAAATTTCATGGTAGGTTCATCTTAACAGTGAGAGACAGAATATAAAAATAAAAAAAATACCAGAAAATCACATTATATGAATTTTAAACATTTATTTGTGTTTTATTGAGGAAAATATGTATTTCACCCCCTAGCAAAACAGCAAGAATTCTGGCTCCCACAGACCGATTATGTGACCAGGAGGCACACAGATTAGTCCTCTTACTTAATTAGAACTGCTAATTAAGTACTCGTTACCTGTATAAAAGACAACTGTCCACAGAATCAATCAATGAATCAGATTCCAACCTCTCCACAATGGGCAAGACCAAAGAATTGTCTAAGGACATCAGGGACAAAATTGTAGACCTGCACAAGACTGGAATGGGCTACAAGACCATTGGCAAGCAGCTTGGTGAGAAGGAGTCAACTGTTGGTGCGATAATTAGAAAATGGAAGAAACACCAATTGACCATCAATCTCCCTCGGTCTGGGGCTCCACGCAAGATCTCACCTCGTGGAGTGAACCTGATCATGAGAAAGGTGAGGGAACAACCCAGAACTACACGGCTGGAGCTTGTTGATGATCTCAAGGCAGCTGGGACCACAGTCACCAAGATGACCATTGGTAACACACTACGCCGTAATGGATTGAAATCCTGTAGTGCCCGCAAGGTCCCCCTGCTCAAGAAGGCACATGTACAGGCCCGTCTGAAGTTTGCCAATGAGCACCTGGATGATTCCGAGGAGGCTTGGGAGAAAGTGCTGTGGTCAGATGAGACTAAAATCGAGCTCTTTGGCATCAACTCGACTCACCGTGTTTGGAGGAAGAAAAAAGCTGCCTTGGACCCCAAGAACACCATCCCCACCGTCAAGCATGGCGGTGGAAACATTATGCTTTGGGGCTGTTTCTCTGCTAAGGGCACAGGACGACTTCACCGGATCAAGGGGAGGATGAATGGGGCCATGTACCGGAAAATCTTGGGTGAGAACCTCCTTCCCTCAGCCAGGACACTGAAAATTGATTTCTAAGGATTTGGAGAGGATCTGCAAGAGGAGTGGGCCAAAATCCCTCCTGGGATCTGCGCAAACTTGGTGACCAACTACAAGAAACGTCTGACCGCTGTGCTTGCCAACAAGGGTTTCTCCACCAAGTACTGAGTCATGTTTTGCTAGGGGGTGAAATACTTATTTTCCTCAATAAAACACAAATAAATGTTTAAAATTCATATAATGTAATTTTCTGGGATTTTTTTTAAATATTCTGTCTCTCACTGTTAAGATGAACCTACCATGAAAATTATAGACCGTTCCTTTCTTTGTAAGGGGGCAAACTCACAAAATCAGCAGGGGGTGAAATACTTATTTTCCCCACTGTATAAACCATTGACAGATATTTTCATTCAATACATAATCACTGGAGAAATACCAGATGACTGGAAGCAGGGTAGTATAATTCCAATATATAAGAAGGGGGACCATACTGACCCAGGGAACTATAGGCCTGTCAGTTTAACTTGCATCGCATGTAAAATGCTGGAATGTATTATTAGGGATAAGTTGTAATCATTCTTGAAAAATAATAGTATTTTAAGGGAGAGCCAACATGGATTTCTCAAAGGGAGGTCATGCCTAACAAACCACCTGGACTTTTTCGAAGAAGCTACAAAGTGTGTTGACCTGAACCAGGCTTATGATATTATATATTTGGACTTTCAGAAAGCATTTGACAAGGTACCACATGAGAGGCTCATTGCGAAAATGAATTCAGTAGGAATTGCAGGAGTAGTTTCAGACTGGGTTCATAATTGGCTGCGGGGCGAATACACAGAGTAACAGTAAGTGGGGCCGAATCTGACCTCGGTGCTGTGGGCAGTGGTGTCCCGCAGGGATCGGTGCTGGGACCTCTGCTCTTCCTTATTTACATAAATGATCTTGACATGGACGTTAGTAGCAAAATGATACTAAACTTGGGGGTTTGGCAAACCGTTTGGAATCGACTAAAGTTATCCAAGATGACTTAAACAAAATCCAAAAATGGGCAGATACATGGCAGATGACATTCAATATTGCTAAATGTAAAGTTATGCATGTGGGAAATAAAAACATTAGACAGGAGTATTTTATGGGAGGAGAAAAGTTAGTAGGTCTTCAATTTGAAAAGGATCTGCATCAAAGCAGTGGGCTACAGCAGTGAAAAAAGCCAACAGGATGCTGGGATACATAGCAAAAAGTATTGAGTATAAATCAAAGGAGGTTATATTAATGTTATATACAGTAATGCCTTTGTCAGACCCCACTTAGAATACTGTCGGCAGTTCTGGGCACCGCACTACAAGAAAGATATAGAAGCTCTTGAAAAAGTCCAAAGAAGGGCAACTAAACTGATACCTGGTATGAAAGGTAAAAGTTATGATGATAGACTTAAGGCACTCAATCTATTTAAACTTAGCAAACGGAGACTTAGGGGGGATTTGATTGAGGTTTTTAAATTCCTAAAAGGGATTAACAAAGTGAAATACCAAAGATTTTTTAAGATAAGTGGGGTCAGCAGAACAAGAGGCCACAGGTGGAAATTAGTTAAAGGCAAATTCCGCACAGATATTAGGACGTTTTTCTTTACACAGAGAGTTGTCAATGCCTGGAACGGCTTGCCAGGTCGGGTAGTAGAGGCAGAAACGCTTGGGCTATTCAAGTCCAGGCTAGATCTAGTACTAGATACTCTTTAGATTAGGACATGATGAGCCTAGATGGGCTGAACGGCCCTTTCTCATCATTATGTATTCTTATGTTCTTTATGTTCTAACATTCAGTGTACTGTGATTTTCATGCATCTGTTCCAATATACACCCATGGCCAAAAGTTTTGAGAATGACACAAATATTAATTTTCACAAAGTCTGCTGCCTCAGTTTTTATGATGGCAATTTGCATATACTCCAGAATGTTATGAAGAGTGATCAGATGAATTGCAATTAATTGCAAAGTCCCTCTTTGCCATGAAAATGAACTTAATCCCCAAAAAAACATTTACACTGCATTTCAGCCCTGCCACAAAAGGAATAGCTGACATGTCAGTGATTATCTTGTTAACACAGGTGAGAGTGTTGATGAGGACAAGGCTGGAGAACACTCTGTCATGCTGATTGAGTTAGAATAACAGACTGGAAGCTTTAAAAGGAGGGTGGTGCTTGAAATCATTGTTTTTCCTCTGTCAACCATGGTTACCTGCAAGGAAACGCATGCAGTCATCATTGCTTTGCACAAAAAGGGCTTCACAGGCAAAGATATTGCTGCTGGTAAGATTGCACCTAAATCAACCATTTATCGGATCATCAAGAACTTCAAGGAGAGAGGTTCAATTGTTGTGAAGAAGGCTTCAGGGCGCCCAAGAAAGTCCAGCAAGCGCCAGGACCGTCTCCTAAAGTTGATTCAGCTGCGGGATCGGGCACCACCAGTGCAGAGCTTGCTCAGGAATGGCAGCAGGCAGGTGTGAGTGCATCTGCACGCACAGTGAGGCGAAGACTTTTGGAGGATGGCCTGGTGTCAAGAAGGGCAGCAAAGAAGCCACTTCTCTCCAGGAAAAACATCAGGGACAGACTGATATTCTGCAAAAGGTACAGGGATTGGACTTCTGAGGACTGGGGTAAAGTCATTTTCTCTGATGAATCCCCTTTCCGATTATTTGGGGCATCTGGAAAAAAGCTTGTCCGGAGAAGAAAAGGTGAGCGCTACCATCAGTCCTGTGTCATGCCAACAGTAAAGCATCCTGAGACCATTCATGTGTGGGACTGCTTCTCAGCCAAGGGAGTGGGCTCACTCACAATTTTGCCTAAGAACACAGCCATGAATAAAGAATGGTACCAAAACATCCTCAGAGAGCAACTTCTCCCAACCATCCAAGAACAGTTTGGTGACGAACAATGCCTTTTCCAGCATGATGGAGCACCTTGCCATAAGGCAAAAGTGATAACTAAGTGGCTCGGGGAACAAAACATCGAAATTTTGGGTCCATGGCCAGGAAACTCCCCAGACCTTAATCCTATTGAGAACTTGTGGTCAATCCTCAAGTGGCGGGTGGACAAACAAAAACCCACAAATTCTGACAAACTCCAAGCATTGATTATGCAAGAATGGGCTGCCATCAGTCCGGATGTGGCCCAGAAGTTAATTGACAGCATGCCAGGGCGAATTGCAGAGGTCTTGAAAAAGAAGGGTCAACACTGCAAATATTGACTCTTTGCATAAACTTAATGTAATTGTCAATAAAAGCCTTTGACACTTGTGAAATGCTTGTAATTATACTTCAGTATACCATAGTAACATCTGACAAAAAGATCTAAAAACACTGAAGCAGCAAACTTTGTGAAAACCAATACTTGTGTCATTCTCAAAACTTTTGGCCACGGCTGTATACACAAGCCACAGTAACATAAATTAAAATGGTTAAACTGGAAAATGATTGTTTTCCAGAAATATAGTTTGCATCTAAGTGCAAGTATTATTATTTAGAAATGAGTGTTAGCAATTAGTATTGGAATGTGTATATACATATCTACGGAGCAGTGGTTATACGTCACATTGAGACATCAAGGAAATCCATTATACTCAGTATTTTCATTCTAATACGTATATAAACGGTACCGTGAGCTTTTAAAGTTGTCTAATATAATTGTAATGTTAATGTCTCAGCCTACATGTCAAATAAACTGAAATGGAGCGAATCAGAATCTGGGAAAATGTGGAATCTACATACAATGGTTATTGGGTCCTTAAAACTTGTATTAAAATGAGCCACAGCAGGAGTACGGTAAACATGATCGAATCTGGGCTGGTGGATAAGTCTTAACGCACCAGTATTTGACTGGTCCTGTGGGGTGTGCTGCCTGTCAGAAACATGGTTCGAAACCCATCTCTGCCAAACCGGCCCTGGCCGTTAGGCCCGATCGGGAGCGGCGTTTGGCTCTCCGCTCCTGAGGGAGGGGGGAGGGTGGTCGGCACAAACTTGCTCTGAAGCACGTAAGGGTGTCTCCAGGAAGGGGGTCGGTGAGTCGCCGGCCTCAAAGAGTAGCTTGCCTTGTAGAGACGGGCAGTGAGTTTGTAGAGGAGGGTTAATCTAAATAAATAGAGGGTATAATTGGCTTCCAAATTGGGGAGAAAAATGGGAAAAAGTAGAAACTGTAATAAAAAATAAAAATAAAAACCGCAGTGGATGTGATCTTGGATTGCTCTCGGATCAATTTTTTTATCAAAGTGTAGGCACCAGTGAATTTACCTTGCAAAAGTAATGACACGTCTCTCAAATACCCCCTAACTACATCATAGTAAGTTTGTGGTCATATTTATTTGAAAACACATACATGCATATTTGAAGTTTAAAAACTTAACTCAAGAATCTGCCAAATCTTCGTAAATCTCCCTGCAATGCAATTTATGTGACGTAATAGATAGGACATGATCTGGAACTGGCTGCACAGTGTACATTTTTTTCCTTTGCATATTGGTGATGGCTGTATGCTATGTGCATACAGGCATCCACCGTCACAGATGGGGTAGAGGATTCTTCTTCATCCTCTGTATCTCACTCTGATGCTGGCGAGTCAACACCCTTGGCTCCAGTACCAACCCCCATATCATTAGGAAATGTCTCCCTAATTTTATGTACCACAGGATGGAATGGGCACGCTTCAGGCTCAAACCTAAATGCCTCCATTTGGGCATTGCCACTCTCGTCTCTAAAAACATCAGGACGAGGGGAGGACTGCGGACTGTGGCTGCTCTCGCTGTCAGACATTTTTTCCGTCACACATGTACAGTAGGTAGGTGGACGGAAGATGCGTAATATTTTGGATGTCATATGATACCAGCACAGCTAAACTAGCTAGCGCCTATATTACAATAATGATGTGTTTATAATTATATACCATAACTGAGCTATGTAGATTTATAAAATTAGCTAGATAGCTACTTGGGATTAAAACAAAAGAAACGGAAAAGACGTAGACATGGTATGTAGAAAATGTTTAATATCATAGTGCAGGGTCTTCAACTCCAGGCCTCGAGGTCGCTGTGTCTGCAGGTATTTGCTCAACCACACACTACACCACCTGATTTCACTAATTAGCTCGCCTCCTGGACCAAGGAGGTAAACTAATTATTCTAAATCAGGTGGTGTAGTGCGTGGTTGGAGCAAATACCTGCAGACACAGCGGACTCTCGAGGCCTGGAGTTGAAGACCCCTGTCATAGTGTAACAAATCTGATCTGACAAATATGATCCAAGCTGGATCATACAGTGTAACAGATCTAGCCTGTGCTAGCTTGCTGCTATCCAGCACTCAGCATAGCTAATGTTAGCAGTAGCTAGCCGGTAGTAACATTAGCTAGGTAACTAGCTAGCTGCTTTCCCTATGAATATCGCAAAACGGTCTTGCAAATTATTTTAAAAACCATCACGTGTAATAGAATACATAGCAGATGGTTTGTCATGTTGATGAATAAAGTTATTTCTAAGAGTGTAGAATATTGTCGTTGCTATATACTCAATGCATTTCAGTAACACCATAATCCCCTCTTCCGTTCTCTCTATGACGTGTTGATCTGACTCATGCTTTTCTGACGCGGTTGACGTAGACTTAGGGGATTGGGCTTTTTTCAGCCTTACTTTTTCAAAAAGCTCTTAAGCTAGAAATTTGAAGTGTATACTTGCATAGGGAATTCTGTTCATAACTATTACACAACTCGATTGTGGAGAAGCACAGCCTGTCTTGTTGCTCCGGCTTTAAGGTCGTTCGCTCATTACACTGTGGCAGGGTTGTTCCAGTGTCTGGGCTGCCACATGGATCTGCATGCATCTGTCAGAAAGGAGAAATACAGCATTTCTTTTTTATTTTGGCCAATTATACCCTTTATTTATTTCGATTTGCCCTCTCCACACGAACACACGCCGCTCAACTCTACGAGGCAAGCTAATTCTCAGAGGGCAGCGAACTCTGCTTCCTTCCAGACGGAACAGCAAAATGTAGCATATGACAGAGTATGCACATTTCTTTCCTCAATCAAAGCTTCATTATTTATTATTATTTAACAGCATAAAACCATACGAACTATGAAGGATATGAAACACCATTTTATAGGCCTAACAATAAAAACAATATTCCTTTTGAAATGAAAAGGGCTGTCTGACATCGGAGGCTTGGCAACTTGGGGGGGAAAAAAGATTTCACCAAAAACCCAGAGAAATGTGGAAGTAACGTCAGACTTGCTTAGCGAATTCAAGAGACCACGCTATTGTCGGCTGAGGTAACGTTAGGTTATACAAAATATAACAAAAATGTTTTGTCGTTGTAAATACTTTCTTTTGTGAAACATTGCTAGATATATTTGATCAAATCAACAAGGTTTTAACTGTTGTTTCAAAGCAATATTATTACACTCACTAGAGTTTGTACTATTGGATAACATTTACATTTTTACATTTTAAGCATTTAGCAGTCGCTCTTATCCAGAGCGACTTACAAGATGTGCATTAATACAAGGTAAGAACAATCATAGTTAGCGCACAAGATCAGTGCAGTAATACAGCGATAGACATCATTGCAGGCGTCTGCGTATCATACCTGTAACACTGGGAAAGAAAAGGTTAGTGTGTTTTTTTTCTTTTTTTAAATAGTGTAGAACAAGTAAACAGTGGTGACGACAGATTGACTAGATGGACAGTGTTCAGTGGTAGTGAAGTCTGAAGAGGTGGGTTTTGAGTCTATTGTGGAAGATTGCAAGTGATTCGCGGTCCTGACCGATTGCGGAAGGTCGTTCCACCAGCGAGGATCAGGACAGAGAAGAGGCGAGACCGTGAGGAGCGGCTGCCAGGCGCCCGGAGGGATGGGGCAGTCAGTTTGCCAGAGGAGGCGGAGCGGAGGGGTCTGTGCGGGGTGTAGGGAGTGATGAATGACTGGAGGTATGGGGGAGCAGTACCTCTGGCTGCTTGAAAAGCAAGCACCAGTGACTTGAATCTGATGCGTGCTGCGATGGGGAGCCAGCGCAGAGAGGAGTAGAGGGGTGACGTGGGTGAACTTCGGCTGGTTGAACACCAGGCGGCGGCAGCGTTCTGGACTAGTTGCAGTGGCTTGATGGCACAGGCCGGAAGGCCTGCCAGCAAGGAATTGCAGTATTCCAGACGTGAGATCACCAGGGCCTGGACCAGGAGTTGAGTGGCCTCTTGGGTGAGGAACGGTCGGATCCTCCGGATGTTATGGAGGGAGAAACGGCAGGTCCGAGTGATCGCTGCAATATGGCTCGAGAAGCACAGCTGGTTGTCCAGGGTCACTCCAAGGCTCCTGGCGGACTGGGACGGAGACACTATGGAGACACTATGAACACTATGGATAACTCTGCTGTGCTGTGATACATAATCGTTAATTTGATATGCTTGATCGATCAAATTCTTAATGGCGATTAATCGATCATTGATTCATCATTCACATCCCTATTTCACACACAGGGTGATTGTCGCGATCGTAGATTCTATTGGCTCAAGAGAAACTGCTGAAATACGCAGGCTAGTCATGTAATGTATAACCCCTGTGTGTTTGAAGGCACGGCGGTGACCCCTCCGCAAAGCTTGAATAAATTGTCTTCAGCGTGAAAGGGAGCCCCAGAGGTGTAACGGCACGGGGACTCTGCTATAGCACGTCCCATGCTTAGAGGACAGTGGGATGATGTGATGATGATATTATTATTATTATTACTGTGTACGTGACAAAATCGTTTTTGGAAATCGAAAGGGACGACCCAGCATGAATCGTGCATGTAAGTCACTTCTCAGAAATGTGACCTTTTTCTTGTTTGTTGAAAAGGGTAAGGGAGTGGGGGGGTGAAGCTGATTGGGACGGAATATACCGAGGTGCAACAGTGGCCTGGGAGATGGGGGGCGGAGCACCCCTGAAGGCATATCGTCTTAAAGGCTTTGTCATTGGACAGCGTGACTGTTCACTTGTGTTTGTACACTGTGAGTTAAACAGGGAGTGACTTCTGTTGTTCACTCTATGCCTGAAATTTGCTGGCTGTTTTATGAAAATGTGTCTTGCTAATATCCCTCTGTCTTTGTAGGTTTGATTTCTGCTCGATAGAATCAGAAAAACACCCCTCTGAAAATTTGGATCAGGTTTTATTTGGTGAACGAATTGAACCATCTCCATACAAGGTATGTATTAAATATATTAATGCAGTACTACAAAAGGGGCATTTCTCTAACCAGTATTTCTGACAGTCTACGTGTTGCTGTTTTTTTAAACATCTTTTAGTTTGTATATGATGAATGTGTTTTTTCATTTTATTTGTAGAATTGCAATATTAATATTCTGATGTTTTATTTATGAAAAATGTTGTGGAATCTGACAGCTATATGAGGGGAAAAAAGAGCTGTCTTTCTTTTGAGAACTTTATTTGCCCTCTACACAACCCAATTACAGGACAATCAAACACTCGCCTCAACCAAAAACTCATTGCCGTTAGAGAGTGTTTTACTTCTGACTGTTTATTGATTTCTGTTTTGGCTTTGTTTTAATGCTCACTTAAACATTTAGGGCATAATTTAAGGGAAGTAAGCCATATTGGTATTGCCTTGAGGTCTAGCCTAAAAAGTAAAAATTTTCGTCAGGCACAAAAATATTTCATTGAAAAGCTTAAATTTGTAATTGAAATGTCCTGGAAAATGTACATTTGATTTGAGTGGGAACCCTGACATCTGAATACTCTATTGGGGCAGTTTGATTGTTTATTACTTAGTTTCTTTTTAAAAATAAATAAATAACTACTTTTTCATCTAAATTCTGAATGCCCAATTGCAACTGTGAACTCTCCATCACTACCTTCTCCATCACTTGTGAACGACACAGATCTGGCGTAGCCAGCCACCACTTCATTAAGGCCTGCACTTCCCGTGCGTCTGAAACGGGCCCACTGCAGGTGACCAGTTGCACAAAAAGCTAATTCCAAGCACTTTGCAAGAAATGTTCGGGTTCGATAAAGGTTCAAACGCGTTTGTTATTATGAGCCCTTTAGCCAACCATAACCCAGAGCCACAGTGAGCACTTTGCAGAAAGACTGATGTGCCGCCTGTGAGGTGAACAAACTCTATTGGGCGGACATATTGGCCATGGTTTTAGACATAGGGCAGCAGAAGGTATTTCAAGCACGTTCACGGACAAATAATTGTACCAAAGAAGTGAACTCCGGTAGATGCTGTCAGAAATTAAAAAGCAGAAACTGGAAGAAAAAAACAAACAACACTGCTTATATATTGATTATAACAAATTTGAATTGGATTTGAGACAAAAACCTATGGAACAATCCACAGTTTGACAGCAATTTTTGACAGCAAAAGTGATTTCTATGTGAAAGTAAATGTTAAAAAACATTGGATCCCTCAAATGCACAATGTTCTTTAAAATAATGACATTTGACGTGTGTATTGATAATGAAATACAGGTTCAGTGATCCTTATGCGTGTAACCACAAATAACCTGGTCTGGCTTTGACACATTGCTAGCCTGCCATAATTGCCTAAACTTTGTCTGCTTGTCCGTCCTTTTAACTTTTCAGTTTGAGTTTAAAAAGAACGAAGAATGTATGCACGTGTGCACAAAGACGTACAACACCAACAAACCGGAGGACAAGGGAAAGCTGGATTTTCTCAAGAAAGGGATGCTGCTGAACTATCAGCACCACTGGTGAGTCGAGGTCCAATGTCCCTATTAACATTGTCTGTGTGGAAGTCCCCTGTCCGCCCACTGTTGGTGAGCAAGGCTCCAATATTCGTATTAATAGTAATAATACATTTTATTTGTGGATGCCTTTCAGGGCACTCCAGGTCACTTTACAGAGAAGTAAAAGCATCGTAGAAAATAAAAGCATCATACAGTGTATAAAAGCCATCAAATAGGTTAAAAGCAGCACACAGAACAGGTTACAGACAACAGTCTACATTGTAACATTGTAACAGGGAAGTGCGGAAGTGCTTTCCCGCTGCTTGTGAAAATGCTAGTTTGCTAACTCACGATTTAAATTGTTAAAATAATAGTTTAAATGCTTGGTTTGATCATTTAAGAAGCTAGCTAGCTAGTGCATTAACATAGCTTATTATATTAAGCACAGAATTATCCTAAATTTCCTAAACGAGCTGAACACGAGCTGAGCTGACCTACTGGCTAGCGAGCTAACTAGCGGCTAAGTTTAGCTGGCGAGACCATCGACCTTACCGTGCAATATGCCACCTCCAAAGAAGAATCTAGCAGCCGAGGAACTCGAAGACATCAAGAGGTCGCTCGACTTTCTGACGGAGGAGATCTCTGATGTCAAACTGCAGCAGAAAACCATCCTGGAACTGGTGGAGGAGGTGAAGGCGCTACAGATACAGAATGCCGAGAAGGACAGGCGACTCGACTACCTGGAGAACAGAGTACTTTGGAGCAGTACACTAGGATGAATGACATTATTGTCACTGGGCTCCACATAAAACCCCGGTCATACGCCAAGGCGGTGACCACTGACAACGGGGGGGAGCCCAGTGAGCTGGAAGCTAACTCCATGGAACAACAGGTGGCTGCCTTCCTCCAATCCAAGGGGATTGAGGTGGACTGCAACAACATTGAGGCATGCCACACTCTGTCCCGGAGAAATGACGACAAAACAGCCGTCATAATGAGGTTCGTCAACAGAAAACACAAAACTGCACTGCTAAAACAAGGAAGGAAACTGAAGGGATCAAACGTCTACCTAAATGAACATCTGACAAAACGCAACGCCGACATCGCCAGAAAAGCACGCTACATGAAGAAACAGAGAAAAATCCAAACTACTTGGACAACAAACTGCAAAGTATTCATCAAGCTAAATGGAACACCGGAGGAGGCCAAAGTGTTGGTGATCAGAAACATCGAGGAACTGGATAAATACCAGTGATCATCATAAATTGGACTGTAAGGTAGGCTAATGAATATCCAAGTGACTAAATACTTATCACACAATCATGACACACACTGAAATAATTCATTCATCTACATCTGGAGACAATAGCCAACTAACTCAAATGATTGTTGATCATGATA
The DNA here is from genome assembly GCA_029706075.1 of Aldrovandia affinis. NCBI lineage: Eukaryota > Metazoa > Chordata > Actinopteri > Notacanthiformes > Halosauridae > Aldrovandia > Aldrovandia affinis. Next base: position 112,361 of record JAINUG010000291.1, on the reverse strand, counting down.
TACTGGAACTGAAAACATTTGAATACACTGATCACAATTTACAGGACATAGAAAATGATATAGACCCGGACAATAATGTATTCTCCAATATCATCGACAATTGCTGCTATTACACAGATAAACAGTACAACCAGTCCATTAAGACTGATAGCAAATTATCAATAATCCACTTCAATAACATCAAGGAGTACTTAAATCAGTTTACACATCCATTCCACATAATTGCCATTTCTGAAACTTGGATCAACCCTGATAAAGGAATGGACTTTGAACTGGCTGGATATTAATTCAACTACATAAACAGAAAAAACAAGAGTGGAGGGGGAGTGGCTGTGTATGTGGATGTAAACTTGAATTATAAGCTGGTAGAAAGTATGACAACTGTGATTGACAATTTATTAGAATGCTTGACAATTGGAATTTGCATAGAAAAAAATAAATATATAATAATTAGCTGTATATATAGAGCACCAGGTTCTAGTATTGAAGTATTCATGGACTGGATGGAAGAGATGTTTTCAAAAACTAATCAAAAAGTAATTTTCATCTGTGGGGATATAAACATTGATCTACTGAATCCAAATAAGCACAAAATGACTAATGAATTTATCAATACAATGTACAGTATGAGCTTATATCCTAAAATTACCAGACCCAGCAGAATCACACCCCATTGTGCCACTTTAATAGATAACATATTTACTAATGACATAGAAAACAAGACAGTGAGTGGACTATTAATTAACGACATCAGTGACCACCTACCAGTTTTTACAGTTTATGACAGCAACTGCAAGAAAAATCAGACAGACGAAAAACGCGACAATACAGAGGAGTAAGGACAGAGGAATCCATGAATGCATTAAAGAATGATTTACTAGCACAAAATTGGGAATTAATATATAAAGAAAAGGATATTGACTGTGCATATGATACATTCTTAAGTACATTTAATTTATTATATAAAAAAATTGTCCATTGAAACAATATAGTAAAAACAAAATTATACAGATCGACCATGGATCACAAAGGGATTACAAAATGCCTGTAAAATGAAAAATACACTCTATAGAGAATTCATTAAACAAAGATCTAAAGAGGCAGAAAATAAATATAAAAAATATAAAAATAAGCTAACCAATATAAGGATTTGTAGGAAGGAATACTATAGTAAAATATTAAATAACAGTAAACATAATATTAAAGGAATATGGAACATATTAAATCGTATTATTAGAAATGGTTCTAGACAAATAAATTACCCTCAATATTTTATTGATAATCACATTAAAATTGATAATATGGACAATGTGGTTAACAGCTTTAATACGTTTTTTGTAAGTGTTGGACCAAACCTAGCAGAAAAAATCCCTGATCCAGTGACATCTGAGGAATGGAATGATAACCTTATAGAAAGGAATCCCAGCTCAATGTTTCTCACAGCTGTGGAAGAGAATGAAATTATAGATATTGTTAATAAATGCAGCAATAAAATGTCCACAGACTGTAATGAAATTGATATGACATTAGTGAAAAAGATCATTGATGGGATTTCTGAACCACTAACACACATCTGTAACTTATCATTCCAAACTGGTAAATTTCCAAACAAAATGAAAATAGCAAAAGTCATACCGCTGTATAAAACTGGGGATAGACACAACTTCACAAATTACAGACCCGTTTCTTTACTTCCACAATTCTCTAAGATTCTAGAAAAACTCTTCAACAATAGATTAGACAAATTCACAGACAAACACAAATTACTTAGTGATAGTCAGTACGGATTCAGATCAAACAGATCAACATCACTGGCATTAATGGAATTAATTGAGGAAATTACAAACTCTATAGATCATAAAAAGTATGCAGTTGGGGTATTTATCGATCTTAAAAAAGCATTTGACACAATCAATCATGACATATTAATCAATAAAATGGAACGGTATGGCATCAGGGGAATAGTACTGAATTGGGTGAGAAGCTATTTAAGTAACGGGCAACAATTTGTGAAGTTGGGAGAGTCTGTCTCATCATGCTTGGACATTGTTTGTGGTGTCCCCAGGGGTCAGTATTGGGTCCTAAACCGTTCATTCTTTACATAAACGACATATGTAAAGTATCAGAAATATTGAAGTTGGTATTATTTGCGGATGATACAAATATTTTTTGTTCTAGGGTGAATTTACAGGAGCTATTAGAGGTGACTACTTCAGAAATGTGCAAGTTAAAAGGTGGTTTGACAGAAACAAATTATCATTAAATCTGAGCAAAACAAAAATCATGTTATTTGGTAATTGTAAAATAAATACTCAAGTACATGTACAGGTTGATGGTGTTGACATTGAAAGAGTTTGTGAAAATAAATTTATTGGTGTGATAATAGATGAGAAAATCAGCTGGAAATCTCACATAAAACATGTACAAAATAAACTGTCAAGAAGTATTTCAGTACTGAGCAAAGCAAAGCACGTTCTGGACCATAAATCACTCCACATTCTATACTGTTCACTGGTTTTACCATATTTAAATTATTGTGCGGAAGTTTGGGGAAATACTTATAAATGTTCATTGCAAGCACTATACTTCAAAAAAGAGCCATAAGGATAATTCATAATGCCGGATATCGAGATCACACTAATGTATTATTCTTAAAGTCAAAAGCAATAAAATTCACTGATCTAGTAGAAATTCAGACCGCACAAATAATGTATAAAGCAAGAAATAATCAACTGCCAGGAAATATTCAAAGGGTGTTCTTTGATAGAGAGGGGGGTTATAATTTGAGGGGGAAGTTAAATTTAAAAATTCTTAGTGTACGGACGACATTAAAAACGTTTTGTATTTCAATCTGTGGAGTGAAGCTATGGAACAGTATGAATATGGAGTTAAAACAATGTCCAAGCATAAATCAGTTTAAAAAGAGGTATAAGGATTAGATTTTTAAAAGGTACAGGGGTAACGAAGGGCATTGACATTCACCAGGTGTTTACATAGATTATTATTATTATTATTTACTTGTTATATTTTCCTTTTGGTTGATATATGTTTATTTATATTATTTGGTATATGTGTAAATATTAAATATATGTTTATTTATATTATTTGGTATATATATAAATATTACATATGGAAGTCAATTGACAATTAGCAATTAGCTGAATAGTGGAGAAAGGGGTAGGATTAGATACGTTTTTACTTCTTCCTACTAGTTTTTGGACATGTCTTAGTATTATTGTTTATTTGTTTTGTTGTTGCAATTTTGTTTTATATATATATATATATTTTATATAACGCATGTTCAAAATAAAATTTTCATTCATTCATTCATTCATTCATTCATTCATTCATTCAACAGCACACAGACAGGACTGACACTGTAAAGGGCAGGGAAGCACGCAGGAACATCATGAAGAACAACAGTGTATACAACACAATGGAGACATTACAATGAATACGAGTATGCCAGCTTAAACAGGCGAGTTTTGAGGTGTGATCTGAATGTTGTTAAGGTGTCCAACTGTCATGTGTGGGGGGAGGGAGTTCCAGAACCTGGGTGCAGTGCGGCTCTTTTACCTGAGCAGGTGAGGCCGAGTGCCTTCAGGTCCACTGCTAGCACTCGAATGTGCTCTGCTGCAGCTCAGCTCAGTTACAGCGCTGCACACATTCTTTAAGAGTTCTTTCAGGATGCCACAAGTCAAACATCCAAGTACTTGCACATCAGTGAGCGACTAATGTTGTAATTCCGGTGTACTGCATGCAAACCTAACGATAAGGATTCATCGTATTTGGGGACTGAGCAATTGAGATTTCAATGCAGTGCGCTGCACCAACAGCTTGCTATTCACACGTTTCACCACTAGAGGGTGCACTAGATCTGAAATGTAAAAATCAGAGGCAAAAACTTGATCCTCCGGCATTGCTTTAACTGGACGGACAGAAAGAAGCACGGAACGCACTTACGGCGCTGCATTTTGTACTCGTTGTTCTCTAAACCTCGTCCTAAGTCCTCGTCCTTTTTCCTCCCAATTTAGTGGCCAATTCAACCCTCTATTTATTTAGATTTACCCTCCCCTCTCGTCCTCCGGTTCGAGCTGTTATCCCTGAGGCCGGCAATGATCTGCAAGACGGAACTTCACCCACCTGCTCTTTAGGAACGCCCTTACTGCTCGTGCTGACTCCCCCCCCAGTTGGGTGTACTGCCAGTTGCCGAGAATAGGGCATTTTTAAGAAGGACATTTTTTTAAAAATAAAAGCAAATGTAACATTGCTTTCTCGCCACAGGGATAGAAATTGATTAAACGATGGATGGTGTTTGGACACGCCTTGCCTCTTGCAGTAGAAAGCTCAGTCTTTCATGAGAGGCTCGTGTCGGTGGCAGTAGCTGTCCTTTGTCAGGGGGCCTCATGTGGCCTGTGTCTGCTCCCATCATCACCAATTACAGCAGTGTCACGAGCCCCCCTCCTTCACATGCGGCCGCTTGTCAGATTCATCACTGCGTGTATCTGCTTTTTGTAACAGCGAGTGCTTTTCAGGAACACTTCATATAAACGGGCGCGTAGAACCGCGGGCCTCTCTCCCCAGGGCGGTGAGGCTGTAGGTGTCTGTGCGTCTGTCAGGACGGCTTCACGGCTCTCAATCATGCCCAGCGGGAGGCGGGAGGGGGAGCGCTCGTCTCTCAGGGATGCCACAGCCAGCTGGCTCCTCACAGATGTGCCACGCGATGTGCCTCTGTCTGTCTGTCTGTCTGTCTGTCTGTCTGTCTGTCTGTCTGTCTGTCTGTCTGTCTGTCTGTCTGTCTGTGTGTGTGTGCGTGTGCGCGCGTGTGTGCACGCCTGTCTCTGTATATATATATATGTGTGTGTGTGTCTCTCTCTGTGTGTGTGTGTGTGTGTGTGTGTGTGTGTGTGTGTCTCTCTCTCTCTCTGTGAGTGTGAGTGTGTGTGTGTGTGTCTCTCTCTCTCTCTCTGTGAGTGTGAGTGTGTCACTGGTGACTGGTGGCCCCTGCTGCTCTGATGATGTAATGATGATGTTATGATGATGATGATGATGTGCTCACTGCCCCTGATGCTGCCTGCCTGCCTGCCTCACTGCTGCAAAATAGAGATTATCCTCACATTAAAACCCTGACATAATATAATTTAAGACAATCCTACCATCTTCATTCAATAACAAATTAGTGCTTTGATGAAACATTAGAAACAAATAAAGAGATAAATTAAAGAGTTTATTAAAGACTTGGAACATATATTCAACATAACAGTAAATTCATTTTGGTACACTTGGTAATACTAGCCTAGCCTCACAAAGAAATTGTGTACCTTTAAATATCAACTCTTATAGAGAAACAATACATGGTATGGTAGCTAAATAATTTCCATAGTTAAGGTAAAAGCTAGGACATTAATTTTGCAACATATCAAAATAAATATTATGGGCTCTCCCCTTACCTTGTAATAAAATTATAATCTCTTTTATTTCCAAACAAAGTGCCCTATTGTATCAATCTCACATAACAAGGGTTTTTCCCCGATGTCACAATCCTCAGTGTCAAGCAGTTAGCTAGCTAGCTAACGTTAGCCCGGTTCTGTTGAAACTTAAGAGATGAGACAAATTCTTTGCTAGTTAACATTAACTAGTAGCTAACTTTAGCTAGAACAAAACCGCAGCTTATTATTTGACATGTTGAATATACAAAGACTTTGTTCTAAAACGTCATGCTACCTAGCTGGCTAGCTAAAATCTAATATTTCATCTGAACTGCAAACGTCAGCTAGCTAATGTTAGCCAAGCCAGCCCAAGCAAGTTAGCAGACTGACAAACAATGCAATTATCTAACATTGGCTATCTACTGTGGCTAACTTTCAAACTCCAAGAGATCGATTTAGAATAGAAATGATTAACAGTTCAATTAAAATACTGAATTACAATAATAGAGGAATAAAGACCTAATAATTTAAACTATTGCCAACCTCACCTGTAACGGATGTCACTCCAAAAACTCTTCTATTGGACAGGGATGGAGCCTGATCCTGATTGATACAGGCATGCCAAAATCTGATTGGACGTAGGGCTTGGAAGCTCAGCTTCCAGGCGGGCCAATATTGTCCAATTAAATTCCCCAAAACCCATCATGTTATTCCATTAAATACAGTAAGTCCATAGAAACCCAGAGACAACTGCGACTGGCCGAGCTTCCACTGACAGCTTCAAGCGCGTGAGGCGATAGATAGTGCTGCTTTAAACAAAACATTTCAGTCTAAGTGACATACCATACAATTGAAATACCAGTACTATAGCATTCTGTTATGAGACAGCGATTGTGGGTAACAGGGCCTCACACATCAGCACTGCTAATGGATACATTGGTACTGAGAGGGATTGTGGGTAAAGTGCAGCAGTATTGCTAACCTTCCCTCTGCCTGTGCAGGATTGTGGATAACATGCCTGTGACCTGGTGCTACGACGTGGAGGACGGACAAAAGTTCTGCAACCCCGGCTTTCCCATCGGATGCTATGTGACGGAGACGGGTCGTCCCAAGGACGCCTGCGTTGTCAACGTTAGTTTTGCCGCAAGCAAACTTTTGGATATGACGGGTAGTATAGCTAGAGTATAGCTACAGAAGTGCTGTTAGGGTCACGTTGATTGTGGACGGCAATTTCTCAGAGGGCAGCGAACCCTGCTTCCTTTAAGACGAAATTCGCCCACCCAAGTTCTGGAGACACCCTTACACGCTTCTCAGTGAGTTCGTGCCGGCTCCCCCTCCCCCTCCCCTGGGACGGACAGCCAGACGCCGCCCCGATTGGGGCTCCCCACCAGGGCCGGTCTGGGTTGGGTTTCAAACCACAACTGTGATAGGCAGCTCACACTCGTAAACGAGTGCATTAGACCGCTACACTATCGGAGGCCCCCTCTATGTATGTACTGTTATTTGGTCATTCGATTATTTACTCATTCTACATTCATCGACATGACAGACAAAAATAGGGACATTATCACATTTGTCTTATTGTTACGTGTGTGGAGTCCAACTTTTTTCACTCACTTTCATAAAGTAGTGAATGATCATTTTTGTTCTTTTTCCTCCCCAAGTCTGAATTTAATGAGAAAGACACCTTCTACATCTTCAACCACGTTGACATCACGATCCATTACCACGTGGTCGAGAATGAAGCGGCGGGGGCAAGATTGGTCGCTGCTAAAATGGAGCCTAAAAGGTAGGATTTCTATCAAGAAGAAGTGTGATCAGTTCAATCAAGAGTCACAATTAGATTAATCAATTCATATGCAGATTCCCCAGATTTTTCCCCATTTTCTCCCGATTTAGTAGCCAACTATACCCTTTTCATGTCAACTATCCCCCCCTCGTATTGTGAGTTTGCTGCCGTAGTCCTGAGGTGAAAGGTGATTTACCGTCTCCTCTGAGCCGGAATTTGCCAAGCCGTTAGCTGTAACTCCGGTACACAAAGCCACTCATGTACACAGCGAGCTCAGATCGGCTTCCCTCCCCCTCCCCCTGGGGCGGACAGCCAATCTGCCGCCCCTAGTGGCACTCCCGGCCAGAGCCGAATTAAGATCTGACCCTTTCGAACATAGGTATGTTTTTAAAGGATGTTTTTTTTTTTTGTGTGTGTGTGAATACAATTTCTCTCTCTTCTCCTCTCTTGTAAAGTTACAAACATACAAACGTTGACAGTCCAGAGTGTTCAGGTGCTCCCATGGCCTTGAGCAACAAGTTCTCCGGAGAGCTCAAAGTTCCCTACACCTTCTCCGTGCACTTTCTAGTAAGCATGTTCAATTTTCCCTCTATTCATGTAAGCACTTTATAGTGTCACCGATTTTATAATTGAGCTCAATCACATTGTCACACGCCACGTGACAAACCCTCGATGGGAACAGAGCAGCCAGGAGACGGAGTGGAGTTTGTCGGTCTACGGACCAGATTTCTATCAATTTTTTCCTGTCTCTCCCCCCAGACATGGGGAAGATACAGTGGGAGTAGCAGGTTAACATATAACAAACACAAACACAAACACTAAATCTTCACTCTACTTGCCGCGAAGCTTTTGGGTAAAAACTACGAACTAAAATAATCATAACTTACAGGACACCGCGCCTCTTCTTCCGGAGTTCCCCTGGAACCTCCCCAGGCACACACATATCCAGTGACCTTTCAAGTGCTTCCCACCCATGCATACTGAGACACTCGAACTTTGCAGTCCGAGTTCTCCAACCCATGCATACAGAGACACTCAAACTTTGCAGTTCGAGTTCTCTTTTCAACCTATTCATACAGAGACACTTGCCACTCCTCACAGTGAGAGTTCTCTGGCAACCAGCCCCGAGACACTCTCCACTCTTCCAGTGAGAGTTCTCTGGCTGTTGCCCAGAAACACTCTCCACTGCCCGAGTGCGAGTTCTCTTTCAATCACACAAGTAAAACCGAGGGCGAGAGGCGGACACTCTTTCAGGGCAATGGATAACTGTCAGGCTTGGTGACGGAGTTCACTCGCCGGAAATCTGTACAGAAACGGTAAGAGCCATCGGGTTTATCGACAAACATGGTGAACTCCACGCACTTTGACTAGGTTCTGCAATGTTATGCTGTAACATGTAATCAACCTCTTTTTTAAACTGCTCACGCTTCGCTGGATTTGCACGATAGGCATGCTGTTTAATGGGAACTGTGGAACCGACATCGATATCATGCTCCACAATAGTGGTGCGAGTCGGCACATCGGAGAACAGCTGCCGATGTGACTCCACCAGATCCACAATGTCAGCCCTGTAAGAATCGGAAAGATGTGCCAGAGAGTCCGATAAACACAGCGACATCTCCGAATTCTTCAACATCTAGAGGGCTCCGTCACGACATCCACAGTCCGCTCCGAAGGCGTCGATACATGGTCAGCACTCTGAGATGAAATAGGGGAGTTGACAAGAATTGGTTTAACAGGACAAGCGACATCACTGCGTTCACAATAAGCCTTAAGCATATTAACATGACATAAGCGAGTTTTCTTTCTGCGCTCGGGCGTGGCAATGAGATAATCCACTTCACCAACTTTAGTGGTTACTATGTATGGTCCGCTATAACGAGCTTGCAAAGCTGAGCCAACAATAGGAAGAAGCGCCAGTACCTTATCACCGGGGGAAAATGAACAAACTTTGGTACGCCTGTCGAATCATTTTTTCATGCGGGTCTGCGACACCGCGAGTGTGGATTTTGCCAAATCGCATGCTTTTCTCAAGCGTGCTCTAAAAGTAGAAACATAATCCAGCAGATTATGAGGTTTTTCAGATTCCACAAACTTTTCCTTCAACTGTTTCAGAGGTCCACGCACAGTATGGCCGAATACCAGATCAGCAGGACTGAAACCTAGTGATTCCTGTACCACCTCTCTGACAGCAAAGAGCAACATAGGGATGCTGTTATCCCAGCCCTTTTCGTCAGAGAGACAGTAGGTGCGCAACATAGCTTTCAAAGTTTGGTGGAACCGTTCTAAAGCACCTTGCTTTCAGGGTGGTAAGCACTGGAGAAACAATGCTGAGTGCCAAGCTGTTTTAGCACTTGTGAGAACGTACGAGACATAAAATTGGAACCTTGGTCTGATTGAATCACCTTAGGTAAACCAAAGATTGAAAAAAACGTAAGCAGCGCTTCAATAATTACAGGGGCCGTTATCTTTCTTAATGGCACAGCCTCAGGGAAACGAGTAGCAGCACACATTATTGTCAGAAGATATTGATTCCCTCGTCTACTGCGTGTTAAGGGTCCAACACAATCAATAATCACCCGTTCAAATGGTTCTCCAAAAAACAGAATCGGATGTAAAGGAGCAGGTGCTATAGTCTGGTTTGGTTTACCAGTTACTTGACACTCGTGACAAGATTTACAATGAGCGATAACGTCTCGTTTTAAACCAGGCCAAAAGAAATGTTGTAATATACGATCATAAGTTTTCGTTATTCCCATGTGACCAGCAAATTGAGAGTCATGGGCCAAAGTTAGTTTTACCACTTAGGTACCATACTGAAATACTATCTGGTGAATGGCAGTCCAATCATCACTGGAAGATGCCTCCACTGGTTTCCATTTTCTCATTAGAACACCAGATTGAATAAAATAACCGACAGATAAATCACTAATTTTGTTTTCTGTTACAGCCTGATCAAAGAGCGAGGAGAGTTTTGAATCCTCCTGCGCTTGGATCAGCTGTTCTTTTGGCAACAATGTAGTTTCTACAGGCGACAATTAATCTTTGTCCTGTAACAATGTAACGTTACCAGGCTTCAGATCAGGCAGCTCAAGTAAGGGGGTAACACCTAAATCAGGATCGCACATAAAGGTCTCACTTAAATTGTCAGGGTCATTTGCTCGATTAGCCATAGCTCGTGTCACCGCACATGTAGGAAACACTTCAGGAAACGTCTGTTCAAGACAATCAGGAGTGGTAGATACAACAGAGCTAGCAATAACTGATGGGACGAAAACATTGCCACCAGCTAAATCGTTACCCAATAAAAAATTTACACCTTGTACAGGCAAATGAGTACGTACACCCACAATAACTTCGCCAGTAACCAATTCTGAAGTTAGACTCACTTTGTGCAATGGGACCTCAGTAACACCCATTTCAATCCCTTGTACAAGAACACTTGCACCTAAAGAGGTTTTGTCAGACAAGGGTAGAACATTGCCAATGATAAAGGACTGAGAAGCACCGGTGTCACGGAGAATTGTTACCTCAACGCCAGGACCACCACACACTGAGACGATCCCTCAAAGGAGGAAGGGAGAGTAATCTAGTAAATCAGAGGGAGACAACTTTTCCTTGGGAGAAGGATTCTCACCTTTAACCACTGAATGAAAACTTACTTTCCGTGTATTTACCAATAAGTGAGGTTTTGTATTTTTCTTGGCCAGTTTGGGACATTCAGATATGACATGTCCGGGTGTTTTACAATAAGCACAAGCCCGCTCACTACGGTCTGTTTTAAACACAGGTCGTTCTTCCCCTTTCTCATCACGGGAACGTGGAGAACGTCTTAAGGTTTTAGCATGAAAAGATGATTTGTGTGTTAGAATAAATTCATCAGCAAAAACTGCTGCTTTCATGACCTCAGTGACTTTCTGTTCATTCAAATAGGTGACAATGTTATCAGGAAGACGGTTTTTGAATTCTTCCAGAAGCACTAGTTCCTTAAGTTGTTCGAAACGATCAACCTTTTGTGAGGTACACCATCGCATACATCCATGTGTGAAAACGCCGGCGTAAACACATAAACTGTCCCGACAATTTGAAGCAAGATTTTATACAGACATACAATTTTATTCAAGATGGAAAGATTTTCTGCGCTGCAGTGTTTGAGAGTATTGATGAAAAGCGACGAAGACAATAACTGACGAAGAGTAAGTAACTATATTTGATTTGCCATGTTATCAAATACTCGTATATATATTCAATATATGAATTCCACGTCTTGTGACTACATATTCCGCGTGTTGCAACGTAACAAATTGCAATATGCACATAAGATCTATGGAAGAATACTTTTCAAACAGCCTAAAATGTTATTTATTTCGCTTGTTTTCAAATACTCGTGAAAATATGAATTCCGCGTCTTGTGACGCCAAACATATTCCGCGTGTTAGTAACTTAATCTAAATCCCTAACGTTAGTAGATTAGTTGGTTAGTACTATACACATCTACCTAATATATACAAAGTGCAATCTAGAAAGTAAGAAGGAAGAAAACGAGATAATAAGCGAAGGCGGAAAAAACCCGAAAAGTATAAACTCCCGAAGTGCATGACAAGACAAGGAGTGGATATCGAAATAAACGGAACAAGGACAGACAGGGAGCAGAACGTGACAGAACAGGGAAAATGCAATACTGGATAAAGAATAATGAATAAGGACTGAATGAAAAATAAACAAAGACCAAAAAACAACAGAACAGGAACTCAGAATATAACACTGATGGCCCAGTGAGATGGCCCATCTGACAGATCTTAGAGGTGTGGACAATGAATAATGAATATTCAGGTATTTAGCATTTAGCCCTCCCACAGCCTGAAATAAATGTGACCAGTTCTGATAAAAACAGGTTTTTAGCTATTTAGATCTCAGATGTGCTAAACTGTTTTCACACCCTTACATAACCAAGACCTTGATGAACAAACGCACATTGGCAAAACAATTCGTCACTATAGTTTAGTGTGTGCTTTCACAACTTTTGTGACAGCAGAAAATTTTGCTATTTTTAACTTGTGTGTTTGTAGATCTATTTACAAGCTGCATATGATACTGACCAAACTATTGATGGCATACAAATGTAGCTGTGATTGTCCTTCAAATAAAAATATCAAACACTTTGGAGTAAGTGTGTGTTAAATTGATGAAATTGAGATAAATATCAGACCATGCCAAAATCAAAAAACATCTAAAAGCTTAGCACGGACCTCAGAGGGTTAACCAAGCCATAGTCTGAACTGTCCTCACTAGATAAGGCAGAGTAAGCCTATTGGGCCTTACCAGTCAGAACACATTGCAAAAGCAAAGTCCATACACTTGTTGGCCATTCTAAAGTGTTAGCGACCTTCTCAAAACAGGGAAAATATCTCAACGTCTTTCTCAGAAAAAGGCGGAACGAGGCGGATTTGTTTGGTAACATCAAATCCCCTCTCACTAGGAGGATTTGGGGAGGGAGAGCTTAGCTCTAATCTTCGCAGTTCTAGCTTATGCTCGTGCTCTAGTCTTAGCTTTTGCTCCTCCGCAACACGGTTGAGCTCGTGCTCTAGTTTTAGCCTTTCCATGGCCATCTCATGCTCCAGCCTTTTCATTTTAAACTGAGTGTCGATATCAGTTTCTAAAACAGGCTTAGGGTCAGACTTACCTTTCGGTGGAAATACACCCAGACTGGTCAGACAGGTTGTAATAGCGGAGACAATAGACTCCTTCGACCGTCACCTAGTGGTGACTAGGTCATAATGCTCTGCTATTTTTAACAGTTGCTCTTTTGTAAACACTTCTAGTAATGGCTCAGAAGGTTCTTTAAGAAAATCTGCAATACACGGCATGGCAACGGAGAGAAAAGGTTACCAGGCGTTACAGCTTGCTTACTTACCGAAATGAGTAACTAGAAAGAAAACGCGTTTACAAAGCACAAACAAAACACGCAATTTAAGAAATGTATTCTACCATCTACACACATATATTACCTAAAACCAGGGCAACAAAATCGCTTAGCCCTTAACGTTACAGATGGTGTATTATTATTTAAAATCCCTAGACAATAAACGATTGTTGCACGTTACCCAAATTGTTGTCTGCTTTTTGTTGTGGTTTGGTTCCGAGGGGAGAGCCAACCGTAACAGCGCCCTCTCACTCTCTATCACGATCACACCAAGGGAGAGGCGGACACTCTTAGTGCGTCCCTTCTTTCCCACACACACAAGAAGCACTCTACTCAGTCACTTTCGACAAACACACACAAAACTCCACAAACATCCAACATTCCACAATACCATACGCGTGCACGTGCACTCACACGCAAGACAAAGGCAAAAGACTAACTGATCCTCACTCGCCCCACCTGCTCTTAAATAGGCTCACTTTCTGCCTGGCTCAGGTGGGACTCGTGAGGCAATCACCCATCTATCAATCACTCACTCACATTCTCACACAGACACCCAATCAGCCAATTGACTTCCATATCAATTGACTGACACCAATTAAATAATAATTAAATCAACTATGGCCTTTGGAGCAACCCTCCGGGCGACAGTTCACTCTCACACCCTGTGAGAGTGCCAAACCTGCTCCCGGAAAGTCTCCCTGCTCCAAAGGCCTCCACCACATGTAAAAACACAGGCAACCATGCCACTCCCACGTGGCCGAGACCGACGTCCTCCACACACATCCACTACCACACCTGTACAAATCCACTGTACCGTTCAGCCACAGTTGTATTTGGACAGGATGCACAGATTTATGCTGAATTCTGGCTTGGTTAGGGACCATAAATGAATAAGTGAAGTGAGTGAAGTTTGACTGTGATCTGCAGGAGGACAAGAACATCCGTTGGGCCTCCCGGTGGGACTACATCCTGGAGTCCGTGCCACACACCAACATCCAGTGGTTCAGGTGAGCTCTGCTCCGAGGGAGAGAGGGAGAGAGGGAGGGGAGGGAGAGAGGGAGAGAGAGGGAGGAGGGAGAGAGAGAGAGAGAGAGGGAGAGGGAGAGGGAGAGAGGGAGGGAGAGGGAGGGAGAGAGGGAGGGGGAGGGAGAGAGGGAGGGGGAGGGAGAGGGAGGAGAGAGGGAGGGGGAGGAGAGGGAGGGAGAGAGGGAGGGGGAGGGAGAGGGAGGGAGAGAGGGAGGGGAGGGAGGGAGGGGGAGGGAGAGAGGGAGGGGGAGGGAGAGAGGGAGGGGAGGGGGAGAGAGGGAGGGAGGGGGAGGGGGAGAGAGGGAGAGAGGGAGGGAGGGGGAGGGAGGGAGGGAGGGGAGGGGGAGAGAGGGAGGGAGAGAGAGGGAGGGAGGGGGAGGGAGGGAGAGAGGAGGGAGAGAGAGAGAGAGAGAGAGAGAGGAGGGAGGGAGGGAGGGAGAGAGGGAGGGAGGGAGAGAGGGAGGGAGGGAGAGAGGGAGGGAGGGAGGGAGGGAGAGAGAGGGAGGAGAGAGAGAGAGAGGGAGGGAGGGAGGGAGGGAGGAGGAGGGAGAGGGGAAGGGAGGGGGAGGGAGAGAGGGGGAGGGAGAGAGGGGAAGGGAGGGGAGGGGAGGGGGAAGGGAGGGAGGGGGGAAGGAGAGGGGGGAGGGGAGGGGAGGGGAGGGGGAGGGGGAAGGAGGGAGGGGGGAAGGAGAGGGGGGGGGGAGGGGGAGGGGGGGAGAGGAGGGAGGGAGGTGGGGAAGGGAGGGGAGGGGGGGAAGGAGAGGGGGGGGAGGAGGAGGGAGGGGAGGGGGAGAGGGGGAGGGAGAGGGGGAGGGAGAGAGGGGGAGGGAGAGAGGGGGAGGGGAGGGGGAGAGAGGGAGGGAGGGAGGGAGAGAGAGAGAGAGAGAGAGAGAGAGAGAGAGAGAGAGAGAGAGGGAGGGAGGGAGGGAGGGAGGGAGAGAGAGAGGGAGGGAGAGAGAGGGAGGGAGAGAGGGAGGGAGAGAGGGAGGGGAGGGAGAGAGGGGAAGGGAGGGGGAGGGAGAGAGGGGAAGGGAGGGGGAGGGAGAGAGGGGAGGGGAAGGGAGGGGGAGGGGGAGGGGAGGGGGGGGAAGGGAGGGGGGGAGGGGAGGGGAGGGGAGGGGAGGGGAGGGGGAAGGAGAGGGAGGGGGAGGGAGGGAGGGAGGGAGGGGGAGGGGGAGGGAGAGGGGAGAGGGAGGGAGGGGGAGAGGGGGAGAGGGAGGGAGAAAGGAGAGAGAGAGGGAGGGAGGGAGGGAGGGAGGGAGAGAGTGAGTGAGTGTGTGATCCCCCTCTTCCTTGTACTCCCAGCATCATGAACTCCTGGTGATCGTCCTCTTCCTGTCTGGCATGGTGGTGAAGATCATGCTGAGGACGATGCACAAGGACTTTGCCCGCTACAACCAGATGGACTCTGTGGTTAGTAGTAGTAGTTGCTGCCCAGTAGGTAGAGTGTGGTTCTGTGTGTCTCAGTAGGTAGCGTGATTCTGTGTGTCTCAGTAGGTAGAGCATGGTTCTGTGTGGATCAGTAGGTAGAGTGTGGTTCTGTGTGTCTCAGTAGGTAGCGTGGTTCTGTGTGTCTCAGTAGGTAGCGTGATTCTGTGTGTCTCAGTAGGTAGAGCTTGGTTCTGTGTGTCTCAGTAGGTAGCGTGATTCTGTGTGTCTCAGTAGGTAGAGTGTGGTTCTGTGTGGCTCAGTAGGTAGAGCTTGGTTCTGTGTGTCTCAGTAGGTAGCGTGATTCTGTGTGTCTCAGTAGGTAGAGCTTGGTTCTGTGTGTCTCAGTAGGTAGCGTGATTCTGTGTGTCTCAGTAGGTAGAGTGTGGTTCTGTGTGGCTCAGTAGGTAGAGCTTGGTTCTGTGTGTCTCAGTAGGTAGCGTGATTCTGTGTGTCTCAGTAGGTAGAGTGTGGTTCTGTGTGGCTCAGTAGGTAGAGCGTGGTTCTGTGTGTCTCAGTAGGTAGAGCGTAGTTCTGTGTGGCTCAGTAGGTAGAGCGTGGTTCTGTGTGTCTCAGTAGGTAGAGCGTGGTTCTGTGTGGCTCAGTAGGTAGAGTGTGGTTCTGTGTGTCTCAGTAGGTAGAGTGTGGTTCTGTGTGGCTCAGTAGGTAGAGCGTGGTTCTGTGTGTCTCAGTAGGTAGAGCGTAGTTCTGTGTGGCTCAGTAGGTAGAGCGTGGTTCTGTGTGTCTCAGTAGGTAGAGCGTGGTTCTGTGTGGCTCAGTAGGTAGAGTGTGGTTCTGTGTGTCTCAGTAGGTAGAGTGTGGTTCTGTGTGTCTCAGTAGGTAGAGTGTGGCTCAGTAGGTAGAGCGTGGTTCTGTGTGGCTCAGTAGGTAGAGTGTGGTTCTGTGTGGCTCAGTAGGTAGAGCTTGGTTCTGTGTGTCTCAGTAGGTAGCGTGATTCTGTGTGTCTCAGTAGGTAGAGCGTGGTTCTGTGTGGCTCAGTAGGTAGAGCGTGGTTCTGTGTGTCTCAGTAGGTAGAGCGTGGTTCTGTGTGTCTCAGTAGGTAGCGTGATTCTGTGTGTCTCAGTAGGTAGTGTGGGGTTCTGTGTGGCTCAGTAGGTAGAGCTTGGTTCTGTGTGGCTCAGTAGGTAGAGTGTGGTTCTGTGTGGCTCAGTAGGTAGAGCATGGTTCTGTGTGGCTCAGTAGGTAGAGCGTAGTTCTGTGTGTCTCAGTAGGTAGAGTGTGGTTCTGTGTGGCTCAGTAGGTAGAGCTTGGTTCTGTGTGTCTCAGTAGGTAGCGTGATTCTGTGTGTCTCAGTAGGTAGAGTGTGGTTCTGTGTGGCTCAGTAGGTAGAGCATGGTTCTGTGTGGCTCAGTAGGTAGAGCGTAGTTCTGTGTGTCTCAGTAGGTAGAGTGTGGTTCTGTGTGGCTCAGTAGGTAGAGCTTGGTTCTGTGTGGCTCAGTAGGTAGCGTGATTCTGTGTGTCTCAGTAGGTAGAGTGTGGTTCTGTGTGGCTCAGTAGGTAGAGCGTGGTTCTGTGTGGCTCAGTAGGTAGAGCGTGGTTCTGTGTGTCTCAGTAGGTAGAGTGTGGTTCTGTGTGTCTCAGTAGGTAGAGTGTGGTTCTGTGTGTCTCAGTAGGTAGAGTGTGGCTCAGTAGGTAGAGCGTGGTTCTGTGTGGCTCAGTAGGTAGAGTGTGGTTCTGTGTGGCTCAGTAGGTAGAGCTTGGTTCTGTGTGTCTCAGTAGGTAGCGTGATTCTGTGTGTCTCAGTAGGTAGAGCGTGGTTCTGTGTGGCTCAGTAGGTAGAGCGTGGTTCTGTGTGTCTCAGTAGGTAGAGCGTGGTTCTGTGTGTCTCAGTAGGTAGCGTGATTCTGTGTGTCTCAGTAGGTAGTGTGGGGTTCTGTGTGGCTCAGTAGGTAGAGCTTGGTTCTGTGTGGCTCAGTAGGTAGAGTGTGGTTCTGTGTGGCTCAGTAGGTAGAGCATGGTTCTGTGTGGCTCAGTAGGTAGAGCGTAGTTCTGTGTGTCTCAGTAGGTAGAGTGTGGTTCTGTGTGGCTCAGTAGGTAGAGCTTGGTTCTGTGTGTCTCAGTAGGTAGCGTGATTCTGTGTGTCTCAGTAGGTAGAGTGTGGTTCTGTGTGGCTCAGTAGGTAGAGCATGGTTCTGTGTGGCTCAGTAGGTAGAGCGTAGTTCTGTGTGTCTCAGTAGGTAGAGTGTGGTTCTGTGTGGCTCAGTAGGTAGAGCTTGGTTCTGTGTGGCTCAGTAGGTAGCGTGATTCTGTGTGTCTCAGTAGGTAGAGTGTGGTTCTGTGTGGCTCAGTAGGTAGAGCGTGGTTCTGTGTGTCTCAGTAGGTAGAGCGTAGTTCTGTGTGGCTCAGTAGGTAGAGCGTGGTTCTGTGTGTCTCAGTAGGTAGAGCGTGGTTCTGTGTGGCTCAGTAGGTAGAGCGTGGTTCTGTGTGTCTCAGTAGGTAGAGCGTGGTTCTGTGTGTCTCAGTAGGTAGAGTGTGGTTCTGTGTGGCTCTGTGTGGCTCAGTAGGTAGAGCGTGGTTCTGTGTGGCTCAGTAGGTAGAGCGTGGTTCTTTGTGGCTCAGTAGGTAGAGCGTGGTTCTGTGTGGCTCAGTAGGTAGAGCGTGGTTCTGTGTGTCTCGGTATGTAGAGTGTGGTTCTGTGTGGCTCGGTAGGTAGAGCGTGGTTCTGTGTGTCTCAGTAGGTAGAGCGTAGTTCTGTGTGGCTCGGTAGGTAGAGCGTGGTTCTGTGTGTCTCGCTAGGTAGAGCGTGGTTCTGTGTGTCTCAGTAGGTAGAGCATGGCGCTGACAACACTTAGGTTGTGGGTTCAATTCCCATTGGGACCTCATGTACTGAAAAATGTCTGCATTCACTACTGTAAGTCGCTTTGGATAAAAGTGTCTGCTAAATTGAATATATACAGTACTGTGCAAAAGTCTTAGGCCATTTATCTGAGCAGTGTAAGTGTCAAAAAAACACAATATAACATTGATGAAAAGTAACAAAAACGAATTGTGTTTTTAAAACAAGGCCTCCCTTAGAATGCATAACTGAAGCAATTCGCTTTGGTAGACTGTTGTGTAATTTTTGTTAAATAATCCTGTGGTAAATTCTTCCAAGCTTCTTACTCTCTGGTTCTCTGTGGCTCAGTTGGTAGAGCACAGCGTTGGCAGCGCTTAGGTTGTGGGTTCAATCCCCACTGGGGCCACATATACTGAAAATGTATGCATTCACTAATGTAAGTCGCTTTGGATAAAAGCGTCTGCTAAATGGCGTATATTATTATATTATTATTATTATTATTATTATTACAGGATTTGCCATAAGTCTTCTTTTGACTTTTGGCTGCTTTTTGTTCTTTTCCCTGTCCAAGTAATCCCATACAGCTTCAATTATGTTGAGGTCGGGGCTCTGAGGTGGCCAATTTAATACTGTGTGTTCCTCAAGGAGGATATCACAAGGTCTCAATAACTTTTTGGAAAATGCAATAAAATCATATTTTTTATTGTATTAAATGTTTATTTGTATTTATTCTAATGTTATATAGTGTTTTCCAAGCATATAAACACTGCCCAGATAAATAGCTTTAAATATAGCTTCAAACATTTTCTTGGGTGCCTAAGACTTTTGTACTTGTGTAATAACTGTCCTCACACGTGTCAGTCAGGAACCAGGAAGGGATCACGCTCCCAACTCAAGCAGCCATCTTGTGTTGATTGCGTTGTGGGTGGCTGGATGGAGGGCTTGGTAAAAACAAAGTCCTCCATTCTTCATCCAAGGCCGCGCACATGAGCAATTTCACTTTCCTGCTCACGGAGCGCGGACTAATTATTCCAGTGGCCCCTTGTCTCTCGCCCAAGAACAGAGTGACAGTTGGCGTTATCGGAGTGACCAGCCTCTCTCTGAAGTGTATTAACCGTAATTGGTGGCCTGGCTGTGGTGACGCTCGTTTGGTTCCAGGAGGACGCACAGGAGGAATTTGGCTGGAAGCTGGTTCACGGAGACGTCTTCAGGCCACCGCGGAAGGGCATGCTGCTGTCCGTCTTCCTGGGGTCCGGCACGCAGATCTTCATCATGACCTTCGTCACCCTCTGTGAGCCCCGGCACTGAGCGTCCGCCCTCTGCTTTCAGCAACATGTACGCACGCACACGCACACACACACACACACACACACACGTACGTACACACACACATACGCACGCACGCACACACACACATGTACACGCACACACACACACATACATGTACATGCACACACACACACACACACATACACATACATACATATGCACACGCACACACATACACACACACACACATACACACACATATACACACATGTACAGACACACACGCACATACACACACGCGCACATCCACATATACAGTGAGCACCATAATTCATTGGACAGTGACAAATTTTTTGTTATTTTGGTTCTGAACTCCAGCACTTTGAGACTGAAAGGACACAATGACAACGAGGTTGAAGTGCAGACTGTCAACTTTAATTTGAGGGTATTTTCATCCATATCGGATGAACCGTTTAGAAATTATAGAACCTTTTGTACATAGTCCCCATTTTCAGGCACCATCATTCATTGGACAGTTTAACATGATGTAGAATAAAGTAATCATTTTTAATATTTGGTCGCATATCCTTTGCATGCAATGAGTGCTTGAAGTCTGCGATGCATAGACATCACCAGGTATCTTCCCTGGTGATGCTCTGCCAGGCCTGTGCTGCAGTTCAGTTCCTGCTTGTTTCGGGGACTTTGTGCCTTCAGTCTCCTCTTCAGCATGTAAAATTAATGTTCAATTGGACTCAGATCCAGTGATTGACTCGGCCAGTCAAGGATTTTCCACTTTATTGTACAGTGACATTACTTTAATGTTTTCTTCAACATTCAGAGGTACTGAAGACACAGCACATCAATCGGCCTTACAGTTCACATTTACAAATGCTTAAGGGTGTGTCCTACCAAACGCTTTCCCCCACTTTTCATTCTTCATAGTTCCATAGGGCCCTTTCATTAAGCGTATTTAATCAAATGTTTGTTAAACGTCAGCAAAGGTGTGCTTTCGACAAACCAAACCTGTTCTGTGCATTAAATAGGTTTTTGAACGCTGGAGAGGAGTATGATGGCTCGAGTCCCAACTGAAATGCTCCTGAATTTTATTCCCTGTTACTGAAAAGCGGGGTTTGCGTCCAAGCGTTTGACTAAAATCATCTTCACTTTGCAGCGTATTGATCTCTGCCCGTCTGTGTATCCGTCTGTGTGTGTGTGTGTCTGTCCCGTCAGTCTTCGCCTGCCTGGGGTTCCTGTCCCCGGCCAATCGCGGGGCCCTGATGACATGTGCCGTGGTGCTGTGGGTTCTTCTGGGACTCCAGCGGGTTACGTGGCGGCCAGGTTCTACAAGTGTAAGTGGGAGATGCGTTCTGACAAGGGGGCCCCCGCTCGTTAGCGCCAATCAACGTCAGCTCTCCGCCCGGGTCAGCGCCGGTCAGCTCTCCGCCCGGGTTGTGATATGTATTTCAGTCCCACCCCGCCCCCACTGGGAGAAGAACGAATGGTCCGGTGATTTAGTTCTGCTCCTGACACACGCTCGTAGGTTTTTTTAATTTTTTTATTGTTTTTTCCGATTTTTTTTTGACAGCCAATTTAGTAGCCAATTATACCCGCTTTTCATGTCAACTATCCCCCCCCCTTGTATTGTGAGCTCGCTGCCGTAGTCCTGAGACCAGCAGTGACAAAGGCGATGTACCGCCTCCTCCAGGTCGGAACTCGCCAAGCCGTCAACTTTAACCCTCTGAGGTCCGTGCTAAGCTTTTCGATGTTTTTTGATTTTGGCATGGTCTGATATTTATCTCAATTTCATCAATTTAACACACATTTACTCCAAAGTGTTTAATATTTTTATTTGAAGGACAATCACAGCTACATTTGTATGCCATCAATAGTTTGGTCAGTATCATATGCAGCTTGTAAATAGATCTACAAACACACAAGTTAAAAATAGTTAATTTTTCTGCTGTCACAAAAGTTGTGAAAGCACACACTAAACTATAGTGACGAATTGTTTTGCCAATGTGCGTTTGTTCATCAAGGTCTTGGTTATGTAAGGGTGTGAAAATGTTTTAGCACATATGAGATCTAAATAGCTAAAAACCTGTTTTTATCAGAACTGGTCACATTTATTTCAGGCTGTGGGAGGGCTATATGCTAATTTACTGAATATTCATGATCCACACCTGAAAGATCATGGTCAAGCCATCAGACAAAGACACCTTGCAGAGTAGCCTACGCATTTCTTGCGACTAACAGAAGCCAGTTCGACAACATCCAAAGTCTGGCATTGGGCACAGGCACATGATCAAAAGTTTAAGATATTCATCTTTAAACGCCTGTAGGAAAACGAGCAAAATCCGTGTCTACGAAGACACGGAAAGACATAAACAAGACAAAACAAAATAACCAACGATCAGGAACAAACAAAACGTATCCAAAATCTCGGAATAAACTAAACGCTGGGAATCTAAACCACAATAAGCACACAAACAAGTTCTCGAGAGGCAAGAAACATTAATCACAATAGGTATTAATCACAATAGGTATTATCAAGCTAAGCTAGATAATGTCCAAGCGCGAAACAGAATGCCAGCTGGTTAAATATCCTCCCGTTAATTATTCGCAGCAGTCCGCAATGATTCTGATTTTTTCGTATAGCGTGGAATTCATATATTTTCACGAGTATTTGAAAATATGGTAAATCAAATAAATATCAGCATACACCGTCTGTTGCTGGCAGCTCGCAACCGTAAACACAGACAAGATCCGATATAATGTCGGGACATTGTTTACGCTGCAATTTCACACACGGAATTCATATATTGAATACGAGTATTTGATAACATGGCAAATCAAATATAGTTACTTACTCTTCGTCAGTTATTGTCTTCCGCTTTCCATCGATGCTCTCAAACACTGCAGCGCAGAAAATCTTTCCATCTTGAATAAAATTGTATGTCTGTATAAAATCTTGCTTCAAATTGTCGGGACAGTTTGTGTTGTTTACGCCGGCGTTTCACACATGGCCCCACGCCCTCCCCACACCTCCCGAAACTCGCACCTAGTTACCATGTCAATAGAAGGGGACGTTACTAAAAGGTAAAAAACAGAGTAAAAACAAGGTTTACTTTTGGTCTAATTAACCTAATTTAAAAATCCCATTTGATTTGCCAGTGCTCAAATCGGAAAGTCGCGATTCTAAGGTTTCTGTCAATGTTTTTGTCGCGTGTGTATGATAAAATATCGCGAAATTAGAAATAGTAATATACTTTTATTGCTGCTGGGAGCGGCGCCGCTCCCGTCGACCTCAGGGGGTTAACTCCGGGACACAGAGCCACTCCTATACGCAGTGAGCTCATATCGGCTTCCCTCCCCCCTCCCTGAGGTGGACAGCCAATCGCCCCCTGGTGGCACTCCCGGCCAGAGACGACTCTGCTGCAGCTGGTGGAATCGAACCCCGGTCGCCGTGGGCAACATGCATCCTGGTCGGACGCTATTCCTGATGCGCCATCCAGGAGCCCCAGCGCTGGTACGGTTTAAACACTACGCCCCCTACAGGAGCCCAGCGCTGGTACGGTTTAAACACTACGCCCCCTACAGGAGCCCAGCGCTGATGCGGTTTAAACACTACGCCCCCTACAGGGGCCCAGCGCTGGTACGGTTTAAACACTACGCCCCCTACAGGAGCCCAGCGCTGATGCGGTTTAAACACTACGCCCCCTACAGGGCCCAGCGCTGGTACGGTTTAAACACTACGCCCCCTACAGGGGCCCAGCGCTGGTACGGTTTAAACACTACGCCCCCTACAGGAGCCCAGCGCTGATGCGGTTTAAACACTACGCCCCCTACAGGGGCCCAGCGCTGGTACGGTTTAAACACTACGCCCCCTACAGGGGCCCAGCGCTGGTACGGTTTAAACACTACGCCATCTGTAGCACTCAGCGTCCAATGGGGTGGCTCAGAGCCATTTGCGTTGGTTGATTACCGGATTTCTGATCACTGGCTGAGCACATGTGGTTGAAAACGGGCAGGATCTTAAAACGGTGGGAAGTCACAAAACTCATTATTCAGCAGCATTACTTTTTTGGGGGAAAAGCAAAGTTGGGGCTTTTATGACTTTTTTGTTTCAATTTCTTTTCCTGTTTCTCTTCCAATTTGGTTGACAATTATACCCTCTATTTATCTCAATTCACCCTCCTCCACAAGCCCGCCGTCCATCCTCTGGGTAACGAGCCAATTTTCTGGGCCGGCAGATCCACCTCCTCCAAGATGGAACCCAACCACGGACGCCCTTCCTGCTCCTTGACGAACCCTCCCCCCTCTCCCCTCCCCCTGGGGCGGATAGCCAAATGCCGCCCCCAATCGGGGCTAACGGCCAGGGCTGGTCTGGCAGAGACGGGTTTCGACACCCGCCACGGTCACCGTAACACACAGGACCGCTCATATACGCAACAAGCTCGTATCAGTTACCCTCCCCCTCCCTGGGACAGACAGCCAAATGCCGCCCCCAATCGGGGCCCCCGGCCATGTCTGACGCAGTCGGGTTTCAAAACACGACTGCAATAGGCAGCTCACACTCGCAAAGCACCGGTCAATGCGAGTGCGTTAGACCGCTACGCTATCCGAGTCCCTTACCTCTCCTGTGAGTGACAGCAGGGCGAGGGTGTAGGGTTTGTGCCACTCCCCAGCCCCTGTTCTCTACCCATGAGCCATCAGGGCCATGACAAGACTACACCTGTAGTAGCAGTAGTAGCAGTAGTAGTGATTTGGTAGGAGTGTGCTTGTGGTGCAAGTGACAAAATAAAAAAGTGAGGTACCATAAGCAATGTTTGTACTGTGTTATGCTGTCATTTGTACAACATGCTTCCATTATGAATTATCAGGGAATTTGTTTTTCGTGTTTAATTTAAACACAGTTGTGCGTGCGTGTGTGTGTTCTGCCAACACTTGAGGCGTGCGTGTGTGTGTGTGTGTGTGTGTTCTGGAGCCCGTGTGGAGTAGGTGGGGGGAGAGAGGACTGAATGGGTTTAAAGATAACTTTACGTGGTCGAAGACGAAAGAGTGATGCTGATGCAAGCCCCATCTGTTAAGCCGCTAACGTTTTCTGAAGGGCAGACTGCAGAAAGTGTTGCTGTACTTTCTTAACACCCTGTCATGTTCCTCCCCCCCTTTTTAACAGCCTTCGGTGGTGAAAAATGGAAAACAAATGTTCTGCTGACAGCTTTCCTATGCCCAGGGTGAGTGAGTATTTATATCAGAAAGGTGCTAGCGTGTAGCATGTTACACACAGAGCCTAACGGGTGTAACGAGAGAGTGCCTGCGCGCGTCTGTGTGGGTTGTGCGTTTATATAGCAAATGTCACATTTATATCAATTGAAGTGTTTTTCCAAAACTCACTCCACTTTCACCAGTTTTGAGAAAATCTGCATTTTTGTTTATTTGCTATTGTTAGGTTTTTTTTGGGGGGGGTTTGCATGAAAAAATCACATTTTAATACTTAAATCCCTGATAATAGCGTATAAGTAAAACTGCAAATATCTAACCATTTATCAGAAAAATAATACCTGTGTGTGTCCTGGGGACCCCCTGTGTGTCCTGGGGACCCCATGTGTGTGCTGGGGACCCCCTGTGTGTGTCCTGGGGACCCCCTGTGTGTCCTGGGGACCCCCTGTGTGTGCTGGGGACCCCCTGTGTGTGTGCTGGGGACCCCCTGTGTGTGTGCTGGGGACCCCCTGTGTGTGCTGGCTTATACTGTGTGTGTCCTGGGGACCCCCTGTGTGTGCTGGGGACCCCCTGTGTGTGTCCTGGGGACCCCCTGTGTGTCCTGGGGACCCCCTGTGTGTGCTGGGGACCCCCTGTGTGTGTGCTGGGGACCCCCTGTGTGTGCTGGGGACCCCCTGTGTGTGCTGGCTTATACTGTGTGTGTCCTGGGGACCCCCTGTGTGTCCTGGGGACCCCCTGTTTATGCGGCCCGCTGAGGTTGGGTACCACTAAGTTAGGGTGTCACTCCTTGTTGTCGAACCAAGGTAAATAACATTTTACAGAGAGAGATGAACTTTTGAATTTAATTAACTCTGGAGTTTCATTACATTTTTAAAATTTTTGCCATTTAGCAGATGCTCTTATCCAGAGCGACTTACACAGCTTACATTTCTTTACACACAGTCCATTCATACAGCTGGGTATTTTACTGAAGCAATTCAGGTTAAGTACCTTTAGCTCAAGGGTACAACAGCAGTGCTCCTCTGAGTTACAAGCCCAGCTCCTTAACCATTTCACTACACTGCCGCACTATCTCAGTGCCACACTATCACATGCTCAGGGCAATCACTTCTCCCTTGTTGGACCATAAGGCCCAGATTCAGTCTAACCACTCTGCACTGTGACAAACTTAGTAATGAATTTAAGCAGGTGTCAATAAATGTATTTCTTAACATAATGTTGTGTTCGATCGCTGAAATCGAATGTAATAAAAAGAAGATTATTCACGGTCGCGGTTCTAAACCGAACTGTACCAGTCCGGCCCTGGAGGGGAGCTCCGATCAGGAGTGTTTGGCTGTCTGCCCCAGGGGGAGGGGGTGTCTCCAGAACGTGGGTGGGCGGAGTTCGCTGCCCTCTTGAGAATTATCTTGCCTTGTAGAGACAGGCGGCGAGTTTGAGTGGGAAGGGCAAAAATAGAAATAAATAGGCGGTGTAATCGACCACTAAATTGGGAGAAAAACATGAAAAAAATCTGAAACATTATTATTATTATTTTTTTAAGGAAAATTGTTGTGCTAACATGTCACCATCCCCTCTTCTCCCCAGCATCGTGTTTTCAGACTTCTTTGTGATGAACCTGATTCTGTGGGGCGAGGGCTCCTCGGCCGCCATTCCGTTCGGGACTCTGGTGGCCATCTTGGCTCTGTGGTTCTGCATCTCCGTGCCCCTCACATTCATGGGAGCGTACTTCGGCTTCAAGAAGACTGTGAGTTCAGGCCCGAAACTAGATCCCTGGCCGTTCGTGTTGACAAACTACGTAGACTAAACCAATTTAAGTGAAGGTTTATTTATATATATATATATGTATATATATTTTTTAAATATATAAATCTGGGCCTCCCGGGTGGTGTAGCGGTAAGAATATCCGACGCTGACCACTGTGACCAGGGTTTGATTTCACCAGGTTGCGCCAGTATCGGCTCTGGCCTGGAGTCCATTGGCTGTCCGCCCCGGGGAGGGAAGCCGATATGAGCTTGCTGTATATACAGTCAGGTCCATAAATATTTGGACATTAACAAAGTTCTTGTTATTTTAGCTGTCTACCACAGCATATTGGAGTTGAAATGAAATAATGAATATGAGCTCAAAGCTCATGACTTTCAGCTTTAATTTGAGGGTATTTGCATCCAAATCGGGTGAACGGTGTAGGAATTACAGCACTTTTTATACGTGCCCCGCCCCTCCCTTTTTAAGGGACCAAAGGTAATTGGACAATTGGCTGCTCAGCTGTTCCATGGCCAGTTGTGTGTTATTCCCTCATTATTTCATTTACAAGTAAGCAGATAAAAGTTCTAGAGTTGATTAGAGTTGATTTCAAGTGTGGCATTTGCATTTGGAATCTGTTGCTGTTAAATCTCAGTATGAAGTACAAAGACCTGTCACTGCCAGTGAAGCAAGCCATCGTTAGGCTGAAAAATCTAAACAAACCCATCAGAGAGATAGCAAGAACATTAGGTGTGGCCAAATCAACTATTTGATACATTCTTAAAAAGAAAGAACGCACTGGTGAGCTCAGGAACACCAAAAGGCCCAGAAGACCATGGAAAACAACTGTGGTGGATGACAGAAGGATTATTTCCCTGGTGAAGAAACCCCTTCACAACAGTTAGCCAGATCAAGAACACCCTCCAGGAAGTAGGCATATCTGTGTCAAAGTCAACAATCAAGAGAAGACTTCACCAGAGTAAATACAGAGGGTTTACCACAAGATGTAAACCATTGGTAAGCCTCAAAAACAGGAAGACCAGATTAGAGTTTGACAAAAAAATTTTTTTTAAAGCCTGTACAGTTCTGGAACAACATCCTATGGACAGATGAGACAAAGATCAACTTGTACCAGAATGATGGGAAGAGAAGAGTATGGAGAAGGGAAGGAACTGCTCATGATCCGAAGCATACCTCCTCATCTGTGAAGCATGGTGGAGGTAGTGTTATGGCTTGGGCATGTATGGCTGCTAATGGAACTGGTTCCCTTGTATTTATTGATGATGTGACTGCTGACAAAAGCAGCAGGATGAATTCTGAAGTGTATAGGGCTATATTATCTGCTCAGATTCAGCCAAATGCTTCAAAACTCATTGGAAGGCCCAGGGTTTCCGTTATCCGGTAATTACCGTTTTTTTACCGGGAAAATCTGTTGAAGTCCGACATATTTAAATCTCTCCGGTCATAATGTCCGGTGAAAATAATTCCCTCTAAGCACAATGCGAAAAAGCGTAAGAAGTAAAATGATATGAGCCAGCAATAGGTTATTTCTTTTTTTTGTTTTTATTCTATTTTATTTTATCTGAGAAAAGGTCTGTAGCGAACGGAAATTATTTGATTTCAAGTCGGCAGCAGCACGCAGTAATTAAAATGTTATGAGCCAGATAGGCAAACATTTTGTTTGTTTGCAAATAGTTTTTATTCTGTTTTATTTTATCTGAGAATATGTAGGCCTAAAGCTGAAGGAAATTATTTGTGTTTACGTGTTGCCCCAACGAACGTAGGCTAGCGTAATATTTGTATCTTTTTTTTTTTTTTTTTTTTTTTTAAATAGCGTTATGCACGTGAGTCTATTGACGGGACTTATTTTATTTGGAATATATTGTATAAGCAAAAGTAGCCTACTTTTCAATAACAAATATTATAAATCTACATGCCTTGATGTCATTCTTTATATAGCCTGCCTATGAATTGTTTTTAAGCTCAATAAACACAGATCATATTTGACCGGAATTTCTCCCATTTGTCCGGGACATTGAAATCTTCCAGGACACGTGGACCGGCACCAATTTTTTCTAACGGAAACCCTGGGACGGCCCTTCACAGTGCAAATGGACAATGACCCGAAGCATACTACAAAAGCAACCCAATACTTTTTTAAGGCAAAGAAGTGGAATGTTCTGCAATGGCCAAGTCAATCACCTGACCTGAATCCAATTGAGCTTGCATTTCACTTGCTGAAACAAGCACGAACTACTCCAGACTTCAGGCAGTCATTGACTGCAATGGATTTGAAACCAAGTATTAAAAATGACTATTTAATTTATGATTATGTTTGTCCAATTACTTTTGAGCCCCTAAAATTGGTTGTAATACCTACACGGACGGTTCATACAATATTTTTGACAAAACCCTTAAATTAAAGCTGAAAGTCTA
The DNA here is from genome assembly GCA_029706075.1 of Aldrovandia affinis. NCBI lineage: Eukaryota > Metazoa > Chordata > Actinopteri > Notacanthiformes > Halosauridae > Aldrovandia > Aldrovandia affinis. The sequence goes on along the minus strand of JAINUG010000291.1, from coordinate 83,298 downwards.
CACTTAAAGCACATTTCATTTCAAATCCATTGTGTTGGTGTACAGAGCCAAAATGATGAAAATTGTTTCACTGTCCAAATACTTATGGACCTGACTGTATGAGTGGTCCTGTGTGTTACGGTGACCGTGGCGGGTGCTGGCTCGGAGGAGGCGGTGCAGTGCTCACTACCGGTCTCAGGACTACGGCAGCGACCTCTCATACGAGGGAGGGGATAATTGACATGAAAAAGAGAGGGTATAATTGGCAACTAAAAATGGGGAATAAAAAGCAAAAACGGAAAGAAAGAAAAAACATTTCTCGCCCAATATCACAGAAGTCTCACGTGCCCATTAGCGAACGTCAAGGACAAATTGCAAAGCGTGAAGGTCAAACAGCCGCCTTGATCTTGTGGCACAAATAATTACAACCATCCCCGATTCGAGACACGGTGTTCAGTTCAATTCAAGAAACTTTATTTATCTCCGAAGGGCAATTATGAAGGCAGCATAGTAAACATAAAACCATCAAACAACAACAACAAACCAACAATGGAGGACAGACAAGACAAACAGTACAGACATCTGCAAAAACCCTCAATATCGGTATCTCAGTGCCAAATTAAACAGTAATAAATACATATAATAATAGTAGTACAATGATGTAAGGGGGGGGCGAGTTATGAAGTCCAGTCATAAGCGGGGGAGGGCTGAGGTGAGGCTGGAGTTGAGTAGGCGGACAGCCTCCGGTACAAAGGTTGCCCTCCTCCTGTTAGTCCTGCACCCTGGGCAGCGTAGACGCCGGCCTGAGGGAAGCCACTCAAAGGCTGGGAAGAGAATGTGTGTGGGGTCTTGGAGGATCAAGTTGGCTTTCCTGAGGGTTTGCTGTTCATGGAGTGTGGACAGATCTTAAGGGGTGCCCAGTAATGGTGGAGCATGTGCTCTGCACACTCTGGAGCGCTTCTTCTGAATGGTGAGGGAGTGGAACCAAGAGGAGAAGCTTATTATACTTTCTATGAATGAGTTATAGAATGTGGTGAGGATGGTGCGGTTGACCCCAAAGGAGTTGAGCTTGCTCAGGAAGTACTGGCGTTGCTGACGTTTCTTCAGAATGTCCTCTGTGTTGGTGTCAAACCTCAGTCTGTCCGCAGTGAGCGGACATTGGCTAGGATGATCGACGCAGTAGCGGTCTATGTTTATTATTTCCTCGTTTAAGTTGGGGTCTAAATCCACTCTTGTCCTTACCCCTCTTCCTTAAACGCCTTCTCCGGTGCACATCACCCTGTTCGTTGGTGGGATTTTGGCAGAGTAGCTCCGCTGGGATATCGTTCGTATTGACGGTCCGATCAGCGTCCAATCCCCGCAGGTTTAGCAAGAATTCCCGTGAGTAGCTAGGGTGTCGGCTCCTGGGAGGGTTGAATTCTGCAGCCAAGCCGAGGGTTGCGCTTAATCCCGGCAGACAGAAGCAGCATAGAATCCACAAAGTTTGTACCCACCCATGGTTAAAAAAAACATCCAATGGTTCGATTGAGTCACATTAAAAGTATGTTAAGAGCGAGACATATAACACGTAATAAAAAAATAAAAAAACACTTAAAACACAAATAAATAGTAAAACAATTACTATGGGAGCCAGCTGGTCGACCACAAGAGCAGCGACCCGGAAGTACGGCTTGTGAGTGTGTGTGAGTGTGTGTGTGAGTGTGTGTGAGTGTGTGAGTGTGTGTGAGTGTGTGTGAGTGTGTGTGCGTGTGTGTGCGTGTGTGAGCGTGTGTGAGTGTGTGTGTGTGTGTGTGTGTGTGTGTGTGTGTGTGTGTGTGAGAGTGTGTGTGACGTCTCTCCCTCTTTTGTTCCCCGGTTTAAGGGGATCGAGCACCCAGTTCGGACGAACCAGATCCCTCGGCAGATTCCAGAGCGGGCGTTCTACACGAAGCCCCTGCCCGGCATTGTCATGGGCGGGATCCTGCCCTTCGGCTGCATCTTCATCCAGCTGTTCTTCATCCTCAACAGCATCTGGTCAGTCTAACGCACTCGCATTGACTGAATGTGAGTGTGAGCTGCCTATTGTGGTTGCGGTTCAAAACCCGACTGTGTCAGACCGGCTCTGGCCGGGAGCCCCGATCGGGGGCGGTGATCGGCTGTCTGCCCCAGGGGAAGGGGGGAGGGTGAGCCGCCACGAGTTTGCTGAGAAGAGCGAAAGGGTGTCTCTAGAAAGTAGGTCTCGAAGGAGGCGGATCATCGCTGGCCTCTGGGGAAGTAGCTTGCCCCGTAGAGACGGGTGGCGAGTTCGTGGGGGGAGGGCGAATCGAAATAAATATAATGTATCTATTTTATTTGACTATAATTGGCTACTCAATTTGAAGAAAGAAATGAAAAAATCTAACAAATTTGTGAAAATTTAAAACCAAAAAAATGATTTTATTTTTTAAAAAGATTACCAAGGACTCTTCTCTGAAACAGTCGTCATTCGTTTACCTCCCAGTTACACTTTCTTATACTATTCTTACACTTCTATATCTATTCTAACACTTCTATATCTATTTGGCTTTCTGTTCAAAAAGGCAGTAATAGGATTTTAGCTGAACCGTGCTGAGGGTGCTATGTTTTTATGGCCCTTTATAAAGGAAATACTTGGTGCTGTATGTCCAACCAAACATCTTCCCCGGGGTTCATTTACAGTGAAATCATACTAATCCATAAACCGGGCCATTCTATACTTTTAAATTGTAGGGCTTAATGTCCATTCTACTGTCGGTGGTTGATTAGAGTCATGAAACTAAAGTGTCAATGTTTTTGTTAAAATAGTCATCACAGTCCTTTCCATCATGCTGCTGCCGTCACCTGTGTTATTGCAGAAAAACTTCCTAACATCCGTGCAGAATTTGCCTTGAACTAATTTCCACCTGTGGCCTCTTGTTCTGCTAACTGAACCGTTCTGCTAACACTTTGGTGGTTCACATTTTCTTACGGCGTGTTGCCGATTGCAGCTGTCTCTGGTTCTGTTTTTGTCGTGTCTTGATGTTAATAGCTGTGGCTTAACGTGACTCCACATCCTCACGCTTCAGGTCCCATCAGATGTACTACATGTTTGGATTTCTGTTCCTGGTCTTCATCATCCTGGTGATCACCTGCTCTGAGGCCACCATCCTCCTGTGTTACTTCCACCTGTGTGCAGAGGTGAGTCCTTTCCCACGGCCTGCATTCGTGAGGCAGCGTGGGCACAAGGTGTGGCACAGCCTTTAGCAAACCCAGCCTGTAACAGGTTTGCAGGTTTGATTCCCAGTCACTTGACCTACAGAATGATAGATTGTATTTTAATATTTTAAATACCCACTGCTAAATGTATTTATTTATTTTTTCAGAAAGTTTTAAGTAAGGGTACATATTACGAGAAACAGTATGAACAAGTAGGCAGTGGTGATGACTATTGGCTAGATCAGAATCAGTGGTAGTGGAGTCTGAAAAGGTGGGTTTTGAGTCTCTTGCGGAAGATCGCAAGTGAGTCGGCAGTCCTGACTGAGTGCGGAAGGTCGTTCCACCAGCGAGGGACCAGGACAGAGAAGAGGCGAGACCGCGAGGAGCGGCTGCCGGGCCCCCGGAGGGAAGAGACAGTCAGTTTACCAGAGGAGGCAGAGCGGAGGGGTCTGGGAGGGGTGTAGGGAGTGATGTTTGTGTTATCCTCGGCAATTTGCGGTCTGCATTAATGTGATGTCTTGTATCAAGGGCATGTGTGTTCGCATTGTGTATATCTGTTAAATTGTCAAATAAAACTAACTAACAGCTGGCGGATAGCGTAGCGGTCTAACGCAGCCACATTTGGCTGGTCCTGTACGAGTGTGAGCTGCCTATCAGGGACGCGGTTTGAAACCAGTCTCTGCCAGACCAGCCCTGGCCGTTAGCCCCGATCGAGGGGCGCCGTTTGGCTGTCCGCTCCTGAGGGAGGGGGGAGGGCAGTCAGCACAAACTTGCTGTGAAGTACGTAAGGGTGTCTCCAGAAAGGGGGTGGGTGAGTTCCGTCTTGAAGGAGGCGGATCATCGCCGGCCTCGGAGAGTAGCTGCCCCATAGAGACGGGCGGCGAGTTCGTGGGAGAGGGTTAATCGAAATAAATCATTTATAAAGGGTATAATTGGCTTCCAAATTGGGGAGAAAAATGGGGAAAAATCTGAAACAAAAGGTAAAAAAATCTAATCAAACTCACGAACTAGCTCAGTGTGTGATGGAGAAACCCTAAGTGTGTGATGGAGAAACCTAAGTGTGTGATGGAGAAACCCTAAGTGTGTGATGGAGAAACACTAAGTGTGTGATGGAGAAACCCTAAGTGTGTGATGGAGAAACCTAAGTGTGTGATGGAGAAACCCTAAGTGTGTGATGGAGAAACCCTAAGTGTGTGATGGAGAAACCTAAGTGTGTGATGGAGAAACCTAAGTGTGTGATGGAGAAACCCTAAGTGTGTGATGGAGAAACCCTCAGTGTGTGATGGAGAAACCCTAAGTGTGTGATGGAGAAACCCTAAGTGTGTGATGGAGAAACCCTAAGTGTGTGATGGAGAAACCCTAAGTGTGATGGAGAAACCCTAAGTGTGATGGAGAAGCCCTAAGTGTGTGATGGAGAAAGTCGCTCTCTCCGCCACAGGACTACCACTGGCAGTGGCGCTCGTTCCTGACCAGCGGCTTCACCGCCGTGTACTTCCTGGTGTACGCCGTGCACTACTTCTTCTCCAAGCTCCAGATCACCGGGCTCGCCAGCACCATCCTGTACTTCGGATACACAACCATCATGGCTTTGATCTTCTTCCTCTTTACAGGTATGTGCCCCCCGTTACTAAATTAAAAGGCTTTTTTTATTTTTATTATTATTTTTTATCTTATTTTCAGATTTTTTTCCCATTTTTCTATCAATTTGGTAGCCAATTACACCCTCTATTTTTTTATTTATTTACCCTCTCCCCACGAGACCGCCGCTCATCCTCGGAGGCAAGCCAGTTTCTCCCTTCGTGTTTCTTGGCAAGCTTGTGCCGGCTCCCCACACGCCGAGAGCGAGATCCCGGCTAACGCGAAAAAGCAACAATCAAGCGCTCCTGGCTTCCTGTCCTCCACACGATCAAGGGCTCCTGGCTTCCTGTCCTCCACACGATCAAGGGCTCCTGGCTTCCTGTCCTCCACACGATCAAGGGCTCCTGGCTTCCTGTCCTCCACACGATCAAGGGCTCCTGGCTTCCTGTCCTCCACACGATCAAGGGCTCCTGGCTTCCTGTCCTCCACACGATCAAGGGCTTCTGGCTTCCTGTCCTCCACGTGGCAGACGTTATGCCTCTGACACGCGACGGTTACCACACCTTTTTACCTTGAAAAACGTTCTCCTGAGCAGTTATGACGCCTGGTGTTTCCGTCACTCCCGGGCTCACGGAGGTTATCTTCTGTCGCCCGCTCTCCAGGAACACAGAATCCCACAGTGCTGTGATTGTGGTTTTTTTGTCCTGGTTTGACAATGTGTTCCGGCAGAGCTCGGACAGAGGGAATCCGTGCGAAAGGAGGAGTTAGTTCCTGTTAGGTTGTGTATGTGTTTAGTTTGAAAGCCCTTGTGAATAGATGAAACCCCAAATGGAAGTCAAGGCACAAAATGGTGGCACACTGTATTCCGCGGGCCTAATTGGTAACAAATGAACTCTCATTAATGATCAATATTATCACGACATATGAGAAGTCAATTCATTTTAGTTTTTAGTTTTTCTTAATTCTAACTGTTAGGAAAATGATGGGAAATGTATTTGACATGCTTCCTTAATCAATGCAGTTGTTGCAGCTTGCTGGCATCATTAACTATTACTTACTTATTTTTTATTTATTTTGCCATAACTGTTACACATTGATGACATTTACCTTAATGAGTTCATTTCTCTTGTTTCCCTTAGGAACGATCGGGTTTTTCACCTGTTTCTGGTTCGTAACCAAGATCTACAGCGTGGTGAAAGTGGACCCCTGGGCGGAGAAGGGTGAAATGAGTCATGTTGGTACCGTTAATGAGAAGACTGGATTTTAACATTTCAGTTTTTGTCCTTGTATTTCACATGAAATATACTGAAAAGTAATTTGGTTTGGTTTCTTTTTTTAACTTATGTTTTTGTCACTTTCTTCCATTTTGTTGGTTTTTTTGCCTCTACAAACTTTTGTGCCTCAGGAGTGCGTTGATTTGTAAATTTACAGTAATAAATATAATAAATCATGACATCTTGCCCGACAAGTCCTCTTGAATTTTGTTCTACGTTTGCTGAAACTTCACAGACATCACTTGTGACTCTGTGTATATTGTCATCATTCAATAAACGAGTTTGAAAAGGAAGGTTTGACTTTGCCGTTGGTTATTGAAGTGGAAACAATGGGGCTAGGAAGAATAGAAAATCAAAATGCACATTGCTGGAGATCTGTGCTGTAGTGTGAATCTATCTTTCGAAGGTGTGTGTGGGATAAATGCTATAAAAACAAAAGCATACCAGCTTAAATGTCAAGGTTTCATAACAGATACACTGACCTTTGTGTGATGGGATTTAGCCATGGATTAATGACGTCCAGTGCAGCTGTCCGATTCGTCAGTGCTTCGTCAGTTACTGGACCTCCTCTTGAACCCAGACACCCCATTGCACATACAAATAAATGTATTCTGATAAACCACACAAGAATATGCTGTAGATGCCATATGTATGTAAGAAATATGGTTGTGTTTTTTTTTTTTTTCTTGGACGAGCAATCTAAAAATCAGCATAGTATCTAATCAATTATACAGGCAGTCCCCGGGTTACGAACGTCCGACTTACAGACAACTCGTACTTACGAACGGACTGTCATAACGAAAAAAATGTAACATAATAGGCCTTAAGTACAATGGTTCGTAATAACGAACGCACACACTACTTTGTGATGCTCATGAAAACATTGCAGAGATTGCAGAAATAACAGAGATCACCGTCCGTTATTTTAAGTCAGATCATGGTCCCGTTTTTTCTCTTTCTCGTACCCTTACAATGATGCCTCCAAAGCGTAAATCCGATGCAAGTGCTGGTGATGCATCAAAGAAAAGTAAAATAATCACCATGGAAAGTAAAGTTGAAATAAAGAGATCGGAGAGAGGTGAAACGCCATCAGCCAAGCATTAGGCGGGTCAACGATCGGTTTAAAAAAAACAAAAAAATTTAAAAGACAAAAGGAGAATAATGGAGCATGTGAAAGGCCATGCCCCGATGAATGCCACAATTATGCGGTGCATAAAAACTGCGGTAGCAGTTAAAAAAGCCAACAGGATGCTGGGATACATAGCCAAGAGTATTGAGTACAAATCGAAGGAGATCATACGCACCATATACAATGCCCTTGTTAGGCCACACTTGGAATATTGTGTGCAGTTCCGGGGACCGCACTACAAAAAAAGATATAGATGCGCTGGAAAAGGTCCAAAGACGGGCAACCAGACTGATTCCAGGCATAAAAGACAAGTGTTATGAGGAAAGGCTAGAGATGCTTGGACTGTTCAAGCTTAGTAAAAGGAGACTTAGGGGATATTTGATTGAGGCTTTTAAATTTATTAAAGGAATTGACAAAGTGAATTACGGAAATTATTCAAGTTGAGTTCGGTTAGCAGAACGAGGGGGCATAAATGGAAACTGACAAAGGGTACATTTCACACGGACACTAGGAAATATTTTTTTTTTTTTTTTTTACACAGTGATCAATGCGTGGAATAGCTTGCCTGGACATGTAGTGGAGGCTGAGACACTAGGGGTATTCAAGGCCAGGCTCGATCCAGTGTTAGACACTCTAGCCTTTGGGTAAACTAAGCATTGTGAGCAGATTAGTGGTAGGAATGGACGAGCAGTGTTGGGCTGAATGGCCTGTTCTCGTCTTCCCCTTATGTTGTTATTATTACCAAGCAACGCAGTGATTTAATTATGGAGATGGAAAGGCTATTGATAATTTGGATAGAAGACCAAAATCAGCGTAATATGCCTATTAGCCTTTCTTTAGTGCAAGAAAAGGCTAGAAGCGTTTCTTTAAAGTTTTTTTTACAGTACAGTATTGTATGTACATAATTACTTTTATTATTACTGTATTATTAATATTACAGTAGTACTATGTACTGAATGTTATGTTTAAGATGTTTTATTGTATTTGGAGTTTTTTTCATAAGTGTTTTATATGCACAGAAAGGTCAAATAAATACTATACTAAGACAAACATTTGACTAAGTGACGATTAATAAGAACTGTATGTACCTGTTCCAACTTACATACAAATTCGACTTAAAGACAGATGAGCCTGATCGGAGCCGGCACGAGTCCGTCGAGGAGAAAAAAAGGTAAAAGGCGTCCGTGGTAGAATTCCGTCTCGGAAGAGGCGGGAACAATCGGCCCGGAAATAATGTCTTGCCCCAAAGGACGGGCGGCGGACTCGTGGGGGAGGGGAATTGAGATAAATACAGGGTATAATTGGCAACCAAATTGGGAGAAAAACGGGGGAAAAATTTGAAATAAATTTAAAAAGAAAAGAAGACAGACGTAAGAACGGATCTCGCCTGTAACCCGGGGACTGCCTGTACAGTTAAAATAGGTAAAATATTGGGAAATCAAGTAACTTTTTATTTTATTTTTTTATCACAGTATAACGAGAAATTTAAATTGGGGGAACAGAAATAACCTTGCCACTGTTACCTTTAGGCTTGCTTTTGGGGGGTCTAGGCCTGGGTTCCCCCTCTGTTAAGCGTTTTGTGACAATTCAATTGTAAAAAGCGCTATACAAATAAATTTGATTTGATTAGATTTGAAAAATTGAGTGTAATTGGCTACCAAATTGGGAGGAAAAATGGGATAAAATCCAAAACCATTTATATATAATTTTATTTTTATTTTTTTTTACAGAGAAAAGGAAAAGTCAGCCATTTTTGTTTTATTTTGGGAACGGTATTTTATTATGCCGACGATGAGGATGAGTGCACTAGCTCTCCTTGTCCTGCACGGTCTTGGTCCCTCGCAGTCTGCCAGTGCGACGAGCGGCGATCAGGCCCACCTTGCGGCCGGCGGGCGCATCTCTCCTGATGGTGGAGGGCTTGCCTATGTGCTGGTGGTTTCCACCGCCGAACGGATGCTCAACAGGCTGCCGGCACATGGGGGGGTCAAAGGTGAGAGAGAGAGAGAGAGAGAGGGTGAGAGAGAGGGTGAGAGAGAGGGTGAGAGAGAGAGAAAGGGTGAGAGAGAGGGTGAGAGAGAGAGTGAGAGAGAGAGAGAGAGAGAGAGAGAGAGAGAGAGAGAGAGAGAGAGACATTTACATGTTAGGCATTTAGCAGACGCTCTTATCCAGAGCGATTTACAAGATGTGCATTAATACATGGTAAGAACAATCATAGGTTTCGAACTGTATCCCTGATAGGCAGCTCGCACTCGTACAGGACCAGCCAAGATGCGTTAGACCGATACGCTATCCACCAGCCCCGGCACCCACATATTCAAACAGATACCGTCTGGCCCACGTCTGACCACAGTGCTTTTTGGCACAGTTTGAACATTCAGTGTAGTGTAATGGATGGCAGCAGGGCTGGACTGGGACAAAAAATAGGCCCTGCCATTTGGCTCAGACCGGCCCATCCAGTGGCGTAGCGTGGCCAGCACCCGGTGCGAGCCACGTAAAGGGCGGCCCATTTTCTGTCGACAGGGGGGGGGGGTTGCTACGCGAAAAAATAATTGCGCCCCTCGGAACACCCGGTCCGTGGTATAATATGTATTTATATTTTTTTTAATTAAAAATATATATATTTAAAATAATTCTACCGCCCAAAACTAGACCGGTCCACCGGGAATCTGCCCGGTAGACTATATAGCCAGTCCAGCCCTGGATGGCAGTGTAGTGTAATGATTAGGGGGGAGCTGGGCCCCCCCAGGTGGGCTAAAGGTACTTAACCTGAATTGCTTCAGTAAAATATCCAGCTGTATAAATGGATTGTATGTAAAGAAATGTAAACTGCGTAAGTCGCTAAATGCCTAAAATGTAATGTAAATGTATCCAGGCTCAGACCCTTAATCGATCAGAGTCTAAATGTCTGAGCACCTGCCCGTCTGCGTTAATTAAGCCTAATAATTCATCCAGTTGTGTGGTTCTCTGTGGCTCAGTTTGTAGAGCATGGCATTGGCATCGCTTAGGTTGTGGGTTCAATTCCCACTGGGGCCACATATACTGAAAAATGTATGCATTCACTACTGTAAGTCAATTTGGATAAAAGTGTCTGCTAAAGGCCTCCCGTATGGTCTAATGGTTTCAACGTCCGACGCTGGCAACGGCAACCGGGGTTCACTTCCCCGTCGCGCCAGTCGGCTCTGGCCGGGAGTGCCACTAGGGGTCAGCAATTGGCTGTCCGCCCCAGGGAGGGGGAGTGGAGCCGACACACAGTTTGCTGCGCACAGGAGTGGTTCTGGGGTGCCGGAATTACAGTCGACGGCAAGACGAGTGCGGTCTCGGAGGAGGCAGTGCTACTTCATTGTCACTGCTGGTCACAGGGCTACGGCAGCGACTAAGAGGGCGGGGATTGAACTAAGCGCAGCGGGAGTAATTGGCTACAAAATTGGGAGAAAATCGGGAAAATAAATAAATGATTTAAAAAAACGTCTGCTAAATGGCGTATATTATTATATATTATATTAGATCACACTTACGTTCATTGCCACACCGCGGACCCGGGGCCAGCAGTTCCTCTTGGCCTTGTATTTGTGATAGGCCCGGCCTGCTTTCAGGATGGGCTTGTCAATACGACCACCTCCAGCGACCACACCTGAGAAACACAGGTTGCATCACACGCATTTAGAGTCACCAGAACAACCAGTACAGCACTTTACATTTACATCACACTCATCACTCCCTACACCCCAGCCAGACCCCTCCGCTCCGCCTCCTCTGGTAAACTGACTGTCTCTTCCCTCCGGGCGCCTGGCAGCCGCTCCTCGCGGTCTCGCCTCTTCTCTGTCCTGACCCCTCGCTGGTGGAATGACCTTCCGCAATCGGTCAGGACCGCAGAGTCACTTGCAATCTTCCGCAAGAGACTCAAAACCCACCTTTTCAGACTCCACTACCACTGAATACTGTACATCTAGACAATTGTCATCATCACTGCCTACTTGCTCAACACTGATTGTATATGTATCCCTGCCTTGTCATTAAAAAAATAAAAAATAATAATAATTCCTCTTCCTTCCCAGTGTTACAGGTATGGTACACAGCTGCCTGCAATGATGTCTATTGCTGTATTCCTGCACTAATCTCTTGCGCAAACTATGATTGTTCCTACCATGTATTAATGCACATCTTGTAAGTGGCTCTGGATAAGCTAAATGCTTAAAATGTAAATGTAGAACAGCCACTGTAGCACTTTACTTTTACATTTTAGGCATTTAGCAGACGCTCTTATCCAGAGTGACTTACACAGTTTACATTTCTTTACATACAATCAATTTATACAGCTAGATATTTTTACTGAAGCAATTCAGGTTAAGTACCTTTAGCTCAAGGGGTACAATGGCAGTGGCTCTGCTCTGGTGATTGGACGGTTAGTGTTTCTCTCTGCTGATTGGACGGTTAGTGTTCTTCTCTGATTGGATGGTTAGTGTTCCTCTCTGATTGGACGGTTAGTGTTCCTCTCTGCTGATTGGACGGTTAATGTTTCTCTCTGATTGAACAGCTAGTGTTTCTCTGGTGATTTGACGGTTAATGTTTCTCTCTCTGCTGATTGGACGGTTATTGTTCCTTACCGACAACGGCCCTGTTGGCCGAGGCAATGACCTTCTTGGACCCGGACGGCAGCTTGACGCGGGACTTCTTGGTCTCGGGGTTGTGGGAGATGACGGTGGCGTAGTTCCCAGACGCGCGGGCCAGCTTCCCCCGGTCACCCGGCTTCTCCTCCACGCAGCAGATGATGGTTCCCTCAGGCATGGTGCCCACGGGGAGCACATTACCGATGTTCAGCTGGGCTGTGGGCGACAGAGAGAGCTTTGTGTGAGCGCCAAAATAATAAAGAGCATAAGAATAAATAATGATGAACGGGCCGTTCGGCCCATCTAGGCTCGTCATGTCCTAATCTAAAGAGTATCCAGTACTGCATCTAGCCTGGACTTGAATAGCCCAAGTGTTTCTGCCTCTACTACCTGACCTGGCAAGCTGTTCCAGGCACTGACAATTCTCTTGTGTGTGAGCGCGGCCAAACAACATGAAAAGAATATTTAAGACTACTCGGAGCCTACACACAAAGTTTTCAAGCAAAAGAAAAGAAAAAGAAATGAGCGACACTGAGGAAAACCCCGGTGGGAGGGCGAGGGCGAGAGTGATGTATCCACTGTCCCGAAAAAAGGAGCACATTCCAGTGTGTGGAACCTTTTCGGGTTTAAACCCGACGATGATGTACAAGGAGTCATACTTTGCAAGCAATGCTTTGGCATCGTCGCAGCACCGCAAGGTAACACTACGAATCTCTATAACCACCTCAAACGTCACCATAAAGTCCAATATGATTTAGCAATGAAGGACAAACAAACCACATCACAAAATCAAAGCCGCCAGACCTCACAAACCACAATAACGCAAACGTTATACAGTGCATCGCCATATCCGTCAAGTTCCCATAGGCACAAGGAGATTACAGACGCCATCACCTATCACTTGGCTAAAGATATGGCTCCAATCAACACCGTTCAAAACGAGGGGTTTAAGAAAATGATAAAGATGCTAGACAAGCGCTACTCTATGCCCTCTCGCAACTATTTTTCAAATGTTGCATTGTCTGCTCTGTACACCCAGTGTCGAACAACAGTCGAGACAGAACTGCGCGATGTGCATAACTTTGCGGCAACAACAGATTTGTGGTCAAGCCGAACCACGGAACCATATATGAGCCTGACGGTGCATTTTATCAGTAGTGATTTCACTATGAAAGGGTCGGTGCCTACAGACGGCGTTCTTCCCCGCGGATCACACGGGCGAGGAACTGGCACAGGGACTAAAGGAGTCTCACCTCATGGAGTTTGGAGGAGGAAAAATGGTGTGCATCACTACAGACAGTGGATCAAACATCGTAAAAGCAGCCGCCATAAATAACTGGACAAGGCTTCAGTGTTTTGGCCACAGGCTACATCTGGCTATAGGTGAGCTGTGTATTACAATTAATCATGTTTATGTACTTTTTAATCTATGCTTTTTTTAACTACATACCGTTTTTAATTGTATATACAAATGTTATCTTTTTTAAAAACCATTAGCGCGTGCACGCACGCACAATTAAGTGTATGGTGAAACAGTTATGCTTGTCCCATTTTATTTGATTTTAAATGACTGTTTTTACTGTTTTTTTTATGCAAGAAAATGTATAGAATTGTTAAGTGAATTTACTGCAAAGTTGATAATAACAAGGATTTTTTTTCTCTAGAGAATGCAATGAAAGGTCCACGAATTGACCGTGCTGTGGGTCTTTGCAAAAAGCTTGTGGGCTCCTTCAGCCATAGTTGGAGGCGGAAGAGGGAGCTTGCGAATGCCCAAAAGGAGCTTAAACTACCTGAACACAAGCTTAAAACTGAGTGCCCAACAAGATGGGGATCCCGACAAGCTATGGTCCACAGGATGCTTGAACAGCAAACTGCTATTGGACGTGTTCTCTCCTCTGACCGGAAGGCTAGACACCTGATTCCAACATGGCAGGACATTGAAGTCCTCGAAGAGATCAACCAGACGCTCACCCCACTGGCAGACTTCACCGATGCCCTCTCAGGAGAGCAATATGTTAGACCCCACTGGCAGACTTCACCGATGCCCTCTCAGGAGAGCAAGACGCTCACCCCACTGGCAGACTTCACCGATGCCCTCTCAGGAGAGCAATATGTGAGCATCTCCTCTGTGAAGCCGGTCCTCCACCTCTTTAAACATTGATGGCAGTGCAGGAAGATGACACGGATCTCTCACAGTCAAAGATCCTGCAGTACCTTCAAGAAAGGTACAGTGATCCAAACACACAGGAGCTGCTCGACATAGTCCACTTTGAATCTTGGATCCAGAGTTGTGGCTATGTCAGCGAGGACAACAACACCAGTGTCAAGGCCAGACTGAAGGATGAGATGACTAGCTTTACTATGGTAATTATGTTTACATTAGATTGTTTACAATTGCAAATGGTTGGGAAAAGTGATTTAGCTAATCCACCATAGTTTTTAACTGCTGAGATATTACTTTAGTTATCAAGTGTAGAATATTAAGATGAGCTTTTTAAATGATCTTTTCTCTTTTCAAGCAAAGTCCCCCCACAACTGCCCCCAGTGCCCAGTGCCCCGCCCCGCCCCCCCCCCCGGTGAAAAGAAGAGAAAGACCTTAGACAGCTTTTTTAAATGAGGCATCTGATGCTTCTCAGCTAGAGCAAGATGTTGACATGGAGCTAGGGTCATATCTGCTCACAAGAGACATTGACAGCGAAGAGGACCCCTTCAAACCCAGGACCTTCTTGCTGTGGGGCGACAGTGCTATCCACTGCACCACTCCTGTCCCTATCATTCCTCCAAAAAATAATAAATAAATAAATACATTAATTATCCAAAAAGAATGAGTCCACTAGCAAGATCTGTTTGTTTTCATCGTTCATCAAAAATGAACAGATGAACATTTTTACTTGTGTGGTATTTGTTATTCAAGAATGTTATAAAACATTGATACAAATAAAACAAATGTTTGTTTGAGAAAGGATGGTATGAAATTGAAATATCTATAAATATTTTGTTTGCCCATCATTGCCTTTCATTTCCTCAAAATATTGTGACACCTTATTTTTCATTTAGGTTTTAATACATGGACACTCCTAATACACAGTGTGAGTTGTTCTGGTCTTGTAACAATTAACACCGGATATTGACACAATTAGTATTGTCCTCTATGTGTTCTTGTTGCTACTGCAGGTGCTTTAATCTTGAAAAAGGACACTAGAGGTGTGTGTGTGCAGAGTTTGTGTAGAAGTGTGTGTGTGTGTGTGCGCAGTTTGTGTAGTTGTGTGTGTGTGTGCAGAGTTTGTGTAGAGGTGTGTGTTTGTGCAGTTTGTGTAGAGGTGTGTGTGCGCGCAGAGTTTGTGTAGTTGTGTGTGTGTGCAGAGTTTGTGTAGAGGTGTGTGTGTGCGCAGTTTGTGTAGTTGTGTGTGTGTAGAGTTTGTGTAGAGGTGTGTGTGTGTGTGTGCAGTTTGTGTAGAGGTGTGTGTGCGCGCAGAGTTTGTGTAGTTGTGTGTGTGTGTGTGCAGAGTTTGTGTAGTTGTGTGTGTGTGTGCAGAGTTTGTGTAGATGTGTGTGTGTGTGCAGTTTGTGTAGAGGTGTGTGTGCACTACACTGCCAGCCGCTGCCCTTACCCTTCTTGCCGCAGTAGATGAACTGGCCCGTGTGGATGCCCTCAGCTGCGATGAAGAGTTCGGTCCTCTTCTTGAACCTGTAGGGGTCCCGGAAGGCTACTTTGGCTAGAGGAGCTCCACGGCCGGGGTCATGGATGATATCCTAAAACCAGTGATGAACACAATCACCTCACCATTCTTTCTTTCTTGTTTGTTTCTGATTTTATCCCATTTTCTCCCAATTTAGTAGTCAATTAAACCCTCTATTTTTCATGTCAATCCCCCCCCATGGCTCGTATTAACAAATGGAGTTTGCTAGGTAGATGCTCACTGTGTGGTAGTTTTCTTAAAGAATTTGTTTCAGATTTTCTCCCAATTTAGTAGCCAATTACACCCTCTCTTTTTCATGTCAATCCCCCCGTATTGTGAGACACGGGTGAAGTATCATCTCCTCCGAGACGGCACTCGCCAAGCCATCGACCGTAACTCCGGTACTCCAGAGCCACTCCTGTACGCAGCGAGCTCGTATCGGCTTCCTCCCCCCCCCCCTCCCTGGGGCAGACAGCTAATTGCCGCCCCCTAGTGGCACTCGCCTGGCCAGAGCCTACTCTGGCGCGACCGGTGGAATTGAACCCACCAATCTAGTGGTGCCCAATAGATGATTCCCTAACCATTACACTACACTGCCAGCGTTTGGTTGTTTTTTTTGCAAAGACTTCTGTTCATCTCACCTTGACGATCCCTTTGATGTAACCGTGTCGTTCGGCGAAGTCGATGTGCCGGAGTTTAGCTGCGCCTTTCCTGTGCTTCACGTGGGCCTTGAATACGGAGCCTGCGCCCTTTCTCTGACCCCTAATCACACGTCCCATCTTGGAACTGACGTGACAAAAAAATAAAATAATAATAATTAAGTGCCAGAATACTCACATTTACATTACAGGCATTTAGCAGACGCTCTTATCCAGAGTAACTTACACAGTTTACATTTCTTTACATACAATCCATTTATACAGCTGGATATTTCTCTGAAGCAATTCAGGTTAAGCACCTTTAGCTCAAGGGTACAACAGCAGTGCCCCACCTGGGGATTGAACCTGCAACCTCTGAGTTACTCTGATCCCCAACCATTACACTACACTTGCCAGTGTGATGCCTTTCAGATGTGCACTGCTAACAGCCGATGCACACTGTACTCAGTACTGTAGAGGCCACCACACGCGTTTCGCCTAAAGTGGTCCTGTAGGAAACGCCTCACCTAATTCTGGGATTTGACCTTTGGGGGGGGAGAATGTGAGATGTACACATGCAAAAGCACAAGCCCTACATTTTTTATTAATTTACTGTTATGACTAAACATTTTCAGGGGGGGCTGAGATGAAAGACAAGGGGGGCTAAATAGGGTCTAAAATCGCCTGTTTGCCTGCCACATGAAAATCTGACGGAAGACTTCCAATCTCAAACACAAGTTAAAACTATAATGTCAAAAAATGACATATTAGATACGAATCTACCGGGAACGCCTGATAACACGTCATCTTCAATAGGTGTTGACAGCAGCGAACGCAGGTAACAAGCGGAAATGTCAATCAGCTGTAGCCTACGTCTCCGAACAAGCCTTTTAACTATATATTTTTCAGTCTCCATGCATGCAAACGTTGCTAATCTCTATGGCTGCGGATTTCGCCCTCGTTTCTCTTAGCTAAGCGGAGTACATCCAAATATTGTGCCGAGCGAGTTAATAAAACGCGATTTGAATCCCAGGCGAGCTGCACCAAGTACTTAGATCAGGGATGTCAAACTCATTCCATCGAGGGCCGAGTGTGTGCAGGTTTCTGTTGCAACCAATGCACTACACCATGCCCTCGATGGAATGAGTTTGACACCTGTGATTTAGATACTAGCTAATTATTTTAATTGGCATTAAAACATTTTATATCTAGTATACAGTCGAGTCTACATGTCGGAACAGTTATATCTAGTAGTCTAGTCTAGTCTAATCTACAGTGAGTGCTGGTACAAGCGATGACACACTACACTGACAGCTTAGAAACAACCATAATTACGTCGAGTAAAATGTGATATATGTTTAATGTGTTATCGGAGGTGCCCTTGTGTGTTTCAGGGGGGGGTACACTACAACGGATGGGAAGGTTACGAGGAGATTAGAGTACGATTTAAAAACGGGGAGTAGAATCAAAATTCTCCCTACCTAAACCCCTTGGTAGACGGAAAGAGGAAGTGAAAGGACCGGAAGTCTTTGTTCCGGGGGACGTAATGCGCGTGAGGTTTGATGGGAACTGTAGTCAAACCAGAGACGAACGCAGAGAATCTCCGATTGTCAATTGTATTGCGCACCAAATAATTATTCGGCACACGGTCTGTTTACGACCATTGGTGCAGTAAATTGAATCTTGAAGACTAACCCGCAGTCACAACACGACGTCGATTTGTTTTCCTGTTTGTAAATGTCGCAAATTGTTTGTCAGTCTGTTCTGACCACATACGAAGGTTTTGTGACCAGAATACGCAGTATATTAATTCTGTGCCACTAGGTAGCATGTAAAACGATTCGTATTTGTTGTGTTGCTAACGTACTCAATTAAAACACCTAGTCCCTACTCAAATAAACATTAAATAAATGAACACACATAGTCAAAGTTGCTCCGTGCGAGTTTTGTTTACCGCGCATTAAAAATAAGGATCAAATATCCTCACTTGTCAACATCATTGGAATTAAGTGTTCGATTAAAATGCACTTCGATTTTTACAACGTGCCCTGTAATATAGTTTACCTAGCTTTTGTGAAAACTCAAAAGCCGCAAGGTAAAGCAATCGAAATTCATTCAATGTCTCGCATTTTGCACTAGTAGAATCGCTTTATAGCAAACGTACTTTTATAATGTGTACTTACCCTCTGTTTTAAGCAGCTGAAATAATAGTGAGGATTAAAACAGCTTCCTACGGAGCCCTGGAGTGGCCAAATGATATTTTTTATCCTATTTCGAGAGCACGTTTTACTAAATCGTGCGCACAATATAGGCTACGGCTACGCAAAACGAGGTAACGAATCGTATCTTGTGTGCAAGAAATAGCATTCCGTGCGCTCGATTTAGTAAAACGTGCTCTCGAAATAATTGAAATTTGACTGTTCCAGGGCTCCGTAGCTTCCCGACGCTCGCATGTTGTACCTTGTGAGAAACAAGATACCGCATTGGCCGGCAGGTGGTGGCAGTTAAGTTCATAAATGTTTACCCAGACCGTAAAAGTATATCCTACCACCCGAGTAGCATCAGTCTTGTGAGTCTTTCCATATTATAAAACAATATATATATATATATATATATATATATATATATATATATATACATATATAAGGTCGGAATGTCACGAATGATGCAATATTGCAGTAGTACATTCTCATAAGTGCTAAAAATATATATATATATATATATGTCAAAAATGTTGTGTTGAGTTTTTGTATGATATATTTTTTAGCACTTATGAGAATGTACTACTGCAATATTGCATCATTCATGACATAAGCCATTATTTCAAAATCTCTTGTGCTGCAAAATTTAAATTCTTATTTTCGCTCTCTTTCTTATCCTTCCTTATGTATGATGTTGTATTTATCCTCTTTTACTGAAATGCCCTTCGGTAAAAAAGAAGGAAGGAATTTACTAAAATGTGAACTTAAAAAAACAACTAATGTTGTTTATTATTGCTTATATATGGAGGGGAGGGGAGGGGGGCGCGGCACGGCATTTGTCGGGCACCTGGAGGATGCCATCGGTCTTGCGGACTACATATAGCACGCATCAGATTCAAATCCCTGGTGCTGGCTTTTCAAGCAGCTAGAGAGAACTTGCTCCCCCATACCTCCAGATACTCATCACATCTTACACCCCAGCCAGACCCCTCCGCTCCGCCACCTCTGGTAAACTGACTGTCCCATCCCTCCGGGCGCCTGGCAGCCGCTCCTCGCGGTCTCGCCTCTTCTCTGTCCTGATCCCTCGCTGGTGGAACAACCTTCCGCAATCGGTCAGGACCGCGGAATCACTCACTCAAAACCCACCTTTTCAGACTCCACTACCACTGAACTCTGTCCATCTAACTAATGGTCATCAGCACTGCCTACTTGTTCAACACTATATACCCCTGCTTACTCCATTTAATAAATATTTAATAACTCAATACTTGTACATGTATCCCTGCTTACTACTCATAAAAATATAAAAAAGTACTAACCTTTTCCTTCCCAGTGTTACAGGTATGGTACGCAGCTGCCTGCAATGATGTCTATCGCTGTATTACTGCACTGATCTCTTGTGCGAACTATGATTGTTCCTACCATGTATTTATGCACATCTTGTAAGTCACTCTGGATAAGAGGGTCTGCTAAATGCTTAAAATGTCAAATGTAATGTCAACTACCTGGGCTGTACACTAGATGGCGATGTAGGGGGTGCAGGTATGGCCCTGAAAGTGGTAGGGAAAGTGAACGCCAGAACAAAGTTCCTGGCTAGAAAAGGCCTTGTTTCTGGACAGGGAAAGTCTAAAGCGTGTGGCATCCAGCTTAATACAATGCCACTTTGATTATGCCAGTACATCCTGGTTCTGTGGTTTGACCAAGATATGGAAGAAAAACCGTCAGGTTTCTCAGAAGTTAGTCGGAGTGGTATTGGGTGATCACGTCGGGAGGAACCAGTTCTTGGAGCTTCACTGGCTCCCTGTAGAGGCCAGAGCGACTCTGTTGAAGCGGTTTGGTTCACAGAATTTTGAATGACAGAAAGCCCCAAGCTACTTCTCAGACTTCTTTCCACGGGTTGGAGAGGCCCTCAGCGACAACACTAGATCTAGGCAGGCAGTGTGGTAGAATGGTTAGGGGGGAGCTGGGCTTGTAACTCAGAGGTTGCTGGTTCAATCCCCAGGTGGGACACTGCCGTTGTACCCTTGAGCTTAAAAGTGCTTAACCTGAATTGCTTCAGTTAATATCCACCTCTATGAATGGATTTTTCCAGCTGTAAAAAACCACAAGTTTACAAAAGACAAAGACAATGGAATTAATTTAAAAACGAAACATCTGTATTTGAGCTGTAACTTTTACGTCGACTGAATTATCAAACTTCGCCTCGAGCCTTAGCGGGTGGTCTAGTGGGCACAACGTTCAACGCTGGCCACTGCGATCGGGGTTTGATTCCACCGGCCGCACCAGAGTGAGCTCTGGCTGGGAGTGCCACTAGGGGGCAACAATCTGTCCGCCCCAGGGAGGGGCGAAGGGAAGCCGTGAGTGCCGGCTCAGAGGCGGCGGTACATCGCCTCTGTTCCTGCCGGTCTCAGGGCTACGGCAGCGAACTCACAATACAAGGGAGAAGAGGGTGTAATTGGGAGAAAATGGGAGAAAATCTGAAACATTCAGAGAGGAAAAAAAGTATTTGCATTTCAAACTTTTATTTAGGTAAAATCACACAATAAACGCACAGCAGAGTTCTCTCGTGTGGTGTGCAGCTTCTAAACTAGTACACAAAGCAAACTAAATCTAAACGAGCTCTGGCATTGCCCCTTTTGAACAGTCGGCAAGCAAAAACAAAAAACCTTTCACACCGAATTCATCCTATGATAAGAGTCTAATCGCTTCTCTTCCGTCAGACTTATTGCTATAGCTGGAACTTGCCGAATGCTCCCGAAAGGTCAAACATCAGAGTCGACAAAATATGCAAATGCAACAGAATAACCACGTTTTTGGGGGGTTTTTTTAGTTGTTTTTTTAAAGACTGCCATGTGCCAGACATTCACCAGGAAAAAACAAACTCAATAAACACAATAAATCAAAAATAAAACACAAACAGGAGAATCTGGACACTTTGCGCTGATATACATAGGAAATGTGTTTGTTATTTTTACAATTTTTTTATTTTTTTTTGTAAATCAAACCTTGGCATGTTTTGGTTATTTTTTTGTTTTTACTTCCTCTTAGTTTTTATTTTTATTTCGATAGCCAATTAAATAAGTATATTGAAACCTTTGGCCACAGAAGCCAGGAACAGGTGTGGATTTTTTTGACTGAGTCCAATATGACTTTCAACATTAAAAAGCTCACACTACCCCGAAATATAGAAATTTCACGCATACGGGAGACATTCAACATTCAAGTGCCAGTGTTTAATTCTGTACTGTCTTTTGGTCAAGTTTCTGGAAACGTTCAAAGAATCACTTTTTTTTAGGCTTATAAAATAAATATTTCTCAAAAAAGGCTTAATAAATTACAACAACTAGCAGCAAAAGTAGAATCTAGAAATCTGTGTGCAAATAGCTAAATTCCCCCACTGCTAATCTCCCTCCCCTCTGGTCCCAAATAAATCCTGGTTACATATCAAGAGCCCTTTCTCCTCTTTTTATAGACAAGCTGCGATTCACAATCTCCACACACAATATCTGGAAGCTAAAGGACTGCCGCACTCAAAAGACATTGATATAAAACTCTTAGATGTGCAATAAAATAACTTTTTTTAGTAAAACTACGATGGGCGACAAACACACAAGGGCCTAAGAACCTAAACTTAAATAGCACCAGTCTTAAGTCAGTCTTAAGTCATCTTAAGTCACCTCAATACTGTCCGCTAGTGCATTCCGCTTTCAGTTCATTCAATTTTGTTTGCAAACATTTGTTTTTTTTTCTTCAAGGCACGAATACACACGAAAGCATAATTCTATTGCACTTTTAGAAGTTAAATGCCACTTTTTTTTTTTATGTCCTCAGGAGGAAGAGAAGGAGGAGGAGGGGGGGGGATCTCCATCTTTGGCCTGATCAAGTGGAATACACAGCCAGCGTACAGCAGAAACCGACGCAACTAAAATGGTGGTGCAGTTCCCTCCCCCCCGTACCTTGACTGACCTCTGCAGATCCACCCTCCCAAAACAATCTCTAGTATTTGAAAAAGAGGAGCCATGCCTCCCTCCCAATAGTTGCCCCCGGAAAAAGGATGATGTAGTTTCTGGAAAAAAATTTACGCAGCTTGAAAAAAAAGAAAAAAGTAAAATGTGGTACGTGGTTTTGGTGATAAAGTAAAAGCCCACAGCAGAATTCATCAGGTTTTTCCTCTCCTTGACCAAAAAACAAGAACACTTTAGCATGCGTTATCGAAGGACCGCTTCGACGTCGTGGAGGCTATCCGCTAAGGTTCGACGTCGTCGTCATCGCGGTGGTCCACCGTTGTCGCCATTTCGCAACTTCGCTGTCAAAATGCGGCGGCTTTTCTTTGTCGTTTCTTTTTTTTCTTCAATATAGCATTCTGGTTAAGTATGAGAAGAAACATTTAATTGAAAAACAACGTCTTTCAATTTCCCCCATAAAATGTTTCAAGTAAGAAGCAGAAAAAAAACCTAATTTAAAAAAAATGCCGCCGCCCCACTTAAAAATGGCTAGGTCGCGGTATTTTTTTTTAAACATTGTTATTATTTTTTTTTAAACTAGCTGCCTTAACACGATCAAGTCAATTGTGGATAAGTGGAGTAACAAGATTCCAGCATCGCGTACCAAAAAAAACACAAATGCGTTAAGGGCACCAAGCATATAATTATTTCTGTGAACATTATGATTGCGAATCTGGAATGGCGTTATTTTATCATTATATTTTTTTAAAAGACTACCATTATTTCCCCAAACAGGCACTTATCCAGGATAGAGTGAGCAGAAAACTTTGAACTCTTAGTCCCTTAAAAATACAACTGCCACACAAGGAATCTAAACCTTCGATTCGACCGCTCTCCCGAAAACACGTCCAGAAAGCAATCGCTCTCTAGCCTAGCCGGGTGTCTAACCTGATACCCCCTGCGACAGTTTGAATTTCAAACGGAAATAATGACTCACTCAAGTCATATCATCCCAGTGTTTGCCAAGGTTTGATTTCTGTACAGTAAGCTTATATAACCTTACCAAAAAAACAACAACAAACAAAAACAAAAACAAATAATCATACAAATTGAACTCTTGGCCAAGATTAGGCCAGTAAATATAACATTCCCACCCCCAAAAAAAAAAAAAAAAAAAAAAACCCCTGTCTAAATTGAAAAAGGCACAGTACATTAACGGACAAATGATCCTCAAGTTATAATTTTTTTTTTTTTTTTTTTTTTTTTTTTACAAAAGAAAAAGAAATGAGGGAAAACTAGAGCCGAACGAAGATCCTGTTGGTGGAGGGGAGGATGTGAGCGGCCATGTTTCTTGCAAGGCTCTAGTTTGTCTCTTTGCAGACCGTCTTGTCTGTCCGTCTGTCTGTCCCTTTCTGAGCGGAGGGAGAATCACCAGCTGGTAATGTACTGCGAGCTCCTGTTGCTGGAAGCTACACAGGGTATATATATATAGTCTGGCTATGTTTACACGTGGTTTTCCTTTCACCTAAAGTATGGCGTGTGGTGGCCTCCACTAAACTGCGCGTGGGGATGGTTGTCTGTCGGTCTGTCGTTCTCTCCTCTCCCGTCTCGATTAGTTGCCCCACCAGTCCACCTGCGAATAGTTGCCCCCGTAGCTGTCGCTGCTGTAGCCAAAGTTTCCAAATCCACCTAGAGAGAGAGAGAGAGAGAGAGAGAGAGAGAGAGAGAGAGAGAGAGAGAGATGCTGCATTTGGGAAATTAAGGGTGCAGTGAAAGGCTACGTTGTTTTTTTTGGGGGGGGGGTTTTCCCCTCCTTCTGTTCATTTTTCTTCCCTATTTTGAGTAGCCAATTGCCCCCTCTCTTTTCCCATGTCAGTTATCCCCCCTAGTATGAGAGGTCGCTGCCGTAGTCCTGAGACCGCTAGTGGACGCTGTACCACCTCCTCCGAGCCGGCACCAGCCACGGTCACTAAGACACAGGACCACTCCTATACGCAGCGATCTCGTATCAACCCTCCCTGGGGCGGACAGCCAATCGCCGCCCCCTAGTGGCACTCTAGAGCCGAGCTGGCGCGACCTGGTGGAATTGAATTCGATTCCCAGGTGGGAGCACTGCCGTTGTACCCTTGAGCTAAAGGTGCTGAACCTGGATTGCTTCAGTAAAAAATATCCAGCTGTATAAATGGATTGTAAAGAAATGTAAACTGTGTAAGTCACTCTGGATAAGAGCGTCTGCTAAATGCATGTAATGTAATGAATCGAACCCTTACCACCGCCACCGAACCCGCGGTTTCCTCCATGCCCGCCCCCAGTACCACGGCCCCCCCGGTTCCCAAAGGCGCTGCTGCCGCCTCCACCGCCACTCTGACGGTAATCTCGGGCTCCAAAGCCACCGGAAAACCTGGGAAAAACAAAACCAGAAGGGAGTCAGTTCTCTGGAGACGCAGTCGCTATAAACGTACAGCTACAGATATTAATACATATAATTTTTTTTTTTACATATAATTTTTCCCATTTTGGTAGCCAATTACACACGCTATTTTCAAGTCAATCCACCCCCTTGTAATGTGAGTTCGCTGCCGTAGCCCTGTGACCGGTAGTGACGATGGCGAAGTATCGTCTCCTCCGAGACAACACTCGCCAAGCTGTCGACCGGTACTGCAGAGCCACTCCTGTGCGCAGCGAACATTGTCGGCTTCCCTCCCCCCTCCCTGGGGCGGACAGCCATTCGCCGCCACCTAGTGGCACTCCCGGCCAGAGCTGACTGGCGTGACGGGGAAGTGAACCCCGGTCGCCGTGGCCAGTGTCGAACGTTGTAACTACTGGACCACGCGGTAGGCCCTTAGCTACAGACATTTATTTATTTATTTACAGACAGTATTTTCTGATACAGTCACTGGCAATCCAGACCACAAAATCAATCACAATAAATCTCCCAATTTAGTGGCCAATTATACCCTCTATTTATTTAGATTTACCCTCCCCCACGAACTCACCGACCGCCCGTCCGTCTGGGTCAAGGCAATTCTGGCCTTGCGATGATCCGCTTCCTCCGAGACGGAACTCGTCCCCTGGAGACACCCTTACGCGCTTCTCAGGGAGTTTGTGCCGGCTAACCCCGGTCACACACCCCCCACCCCCCGATCGGGACTCCCGGGCAGGCGCAGTCGGGTTTTGAACCGCGAGCGCAATAGGCAGCTCACACTCACAAAGCACCGGTCAATGCAAGTGCGTTACACCGCTACACTATCCGAGGCCCCCAATTGTTTGACCTCTCCGGTGATCCATACCTCTTGGAGCGCCCCCGGGTGGTACTCTTGTGCTGGTGCTCGTACGCCAAACTCTCCAGCCAGGAAGGGACCTCCTGTTTTGCCTCAACCAAGATGTCCAACAGGTCCTTGGTGATGTTGCCGTTCTTGTCGTTGAAGAAGGACGTGGCCAAACCTGGTGGACAGACAGACCAAATAGAGTCACTTACCTGAACCAGCTGTTTCCAACCCTCTGTCCTGGGGACACACTGTGTACGCTGCTTTTGTTCCAAAACGCTGTTTTGTTTTTGTTTCGTTTGTTGCAGCCTCTATATTGTAACTAGCTGTTAATTGTTCTTAATTAGACCCTTTTAATTTATATTACAGCATGATTTACTCTGTTAAGGCCATATGTCAGAAATAGCTATGCATGTCATGAACAATAAACGTCCCATGTTCTCATCCCAGGACTTTTAATCAGTCACTATTGCTCTTATTTTCTTTAATGCACTATGACACATGATTCCTTTAAAAAGAGGTCAATTTTAGACTGACAGGTGAAATCAGTGGGGGCCTAATGTTTGAAAGTGAACAGCTGGTCACTGAAACCATTTGTGGAAAATGAAGAGTTCAATGACAGAGCGATTGGCAACGAGTCAAACCTGCATTGTGTTAACATAAGTGAAATAAAATAAAATAAATGATATTCCGATTTTCACAGGCTAGAAGTATGGCTCATAAGACAGATCCCCACCCTGGTTGCCATCTTATCCAGAGCGACTTACAAGATGTGCATTAATACATAGTAGGAACAATCATAGTTCACGCAAGAGATCAGTGCAGTAATACAGTGATAGACATCGTTGCAGGCGTCTGAGTATCATACCTGTAACACTGGGAAGTAAAAGGTTAGTCATAAAAAAAATAAAAATAAAAAATTTCAGTAAGCAGGGATACATAGTGTTGAGCAAGCAGGCAGTGGTGAAATTCAATTTCAAATTGCACTGGTTTTCTTTGTGCAAACTACAGGGCCATAAAACCAGGCCATGAAATTAGGCCACTGGCGTTGGCGATTTCGACAGGAACTCACCGAGGTTTCCTACTCGCCCCGTGCGACCGATCCGATGGACGTACTCTTCGATGTCACTGGGCAGGTCGAAGTTGATGACGTGCTTCACGTTGGAAATATCGAGTCCACGGGCCGCCACCTACAGGGATCAATGAGCCCATCAGCAATGAGTGCAAAAATCGCTCTCTTTGGTAACAATCGAGGAAAAACGATTCATTGGGACGGAGAAGAAAAACAAAATAACAAAAACTGAACACGGGGCCTCCCGGTGGTCTATCGCGTTACAACGTTCCACGTCTGCTCTGGCCGGGAGTGCCACTAGGGGGCGGTGAATGAGCTGCCTGTCCCAAGGAGGGGGGGAAGCTGATATGAGCTCGCTGCGTATAGGAGTGGCTCTGAGTACCAGAGTTAGTCGAAAGCTTGGCAAGTGCCGTCCTGGAGGAGATGATATCGCTTTGTCACTGCTGGTCACAGGGCTACAGCAATTAACTGCAGGGGGACCACAGTGGTTCTCTGTGGCTCAGTAGGTAGAGCATGGCGCTGGCAACACTTGTGGGTTCAATTCCCACTGGGACCATATAGTGAAAAATGTATGCATTCACTACTGTAAGTCGCTTTGGATAAAAGCATCTGCTAAATGGCATACATTGATATTGACCTATTGAGGGGGGTTGACATGAAAAATAGAGGGTGTAAATATAATTTTTAAAAATGTTAAATTTAAAAATAGATTTAGGGATAAGGACAGAAGGAAAACAGAACAAAACAAAACAGAACAAAAAGACAAAACAGAACAAAAGTACGCACCGCCGTAGCAACCAGGATGGGACACCTTCCGAGCGGAATTGCTGGAGCGCTTCCTCACGGTCCCTCTGAGAGCGGTCGCCATGGATACTGGTGCAGGCGTAGCCCTCACGGTACAGGAAGTCCTCCAGGGCATCGGCTCCCTTCTTGGTCTCCACGAACACCAGAGTAAGAGAGTCCTTCCCTGGAAAGAGACGAGCACTGGGTGGGGCAGTGGATAGCGTAGCGGTCTAACGCACCCGTATTTTGGCTGGTTCTGTACGAGTGTGCGCTGCCTATCAGGGGACGGGGTTCGAAACCCCCGTCTCTACCAGACCGGCCCTGGTCATCATCCCCGATCGGGGCGGGGCGTTGGCTGTCCGCCCCAGGGGGGAGGGTGAGCCGGCTCGGGTCCGCAGTGAAGCAGGTAAGGGAGTCTCCAGAACGTGGGTGGGGGCGACCTCCGTCTCGAAGGAGGCGGAGTTTGCTGCCCTCGGATACTAGGTTGGCTCGTAGAGACGAGCGGCGGACCCATGTGGAGGGAGGGTTAAATCTAAATAAATAGAGGGTGTGATTGGCCACTAGCCAATCACATTAGCCCCGATCGGGGGCAGTGTTTGGCTGTCTCGGAAGAGGTGGATCTACCGGCCCAGAAAGTGTGTCTCGACCCAGAGGACAGGCGGCGGACTCGTGGGGGAGGGTGAATTGAGAAAAAGAGGGTATAATTGGCAACCAAATTGGGAGAAAATTTGTCTCAGAGCGTTTAAGTCTAACAGTGAAAATCGGTAACGGTGCGATTTCTCCATTACTGAATTACCGAATGTGCGTGTTATTGAATGGCCATCACAGAAAAATACTTTTAAAAAAGGTCAATTGCCACAGGCTGGGGGGTGGGAATGGAGAGTTCCAAAGATGGGAATTTCAGACTCACGAAGTGGCTGATGCCAAATATTCACATTTTTTATTATTATTAATTTTAAATAAATGGAACAGAATACGAGTCTACACAGACAAATGAAGCACAAGACAACCACAGACTAAAACCTTTCACATGCATGTGCACCTCATCTCAACTGGCTATCAAAGCGATTCAGTTACCGAGAATCAGCAAGCTTTCCCCCCCTGCTCAAATTCCATTTTAAAACCCCACATCAGTTACATATACTGTGGCTGGTTAACCACAGATACAGGCCAGGCTCTTTTACTCATTTATACTACGATTAGAACCTTTAGGAGGAGTTCATCACAGAGGTTCCTGGTTCAATCCCCAGGTGAGGGCACTGCTGTTGTACCCTTGAGTTAAAGGTACTTAACCTGAATTGCTTCAGTAAAATATCCAGCTGTATAAATGGATTGTATGTAGAGAAATGTAAACTGTGTGTAAGTCGCTCTGCATAAGAGTGCCAGATCTATGTAAAATCGCACTCGAGCGATTATATTGGGTCCTGTCCCATCTGTGGTACTACACACGCATTAATGATCCTGCCAGCTGCAGTTGCTATGGGTGTCTTCGGAATATCTCGTACCCCTAAAATGCTGCTATAGAGACGGCACCTTTTTGTACCAAGCGGTGTTACTCCGTGTCGTAGCAATCGATCAATCATACACAAACAGCCTCTAGTATGCCTATCAAAAATCGAAATGACTAGTTCCTTCCCTCTAAAGATCCCTAGAACATTTGACGCTGCCCTCTGCGATCGGGGTTCGATTCCACCAGGTCGCACCATTATTGGCTCTGCCCGGGAGTGCCACTAGGGGGCAGCAACTGGCTGTCCGCCCCAGGGAGGGGGAGGGAAGCCGATATGAGCTCGCTGCGTATACGAGTGGTCCTGTGTCTTACAGCGACCATGGCGGGTGCCGGCTCGGAGGAGGCGGTGCAGCACCCACCAGCGGTCTCAGGACTACGGCAGCGACCTCTCATACGAGGGGGAGATAACTGACATGGAAAAGAGAGGGGGTATGACTGGCTACAAAAGAATTGAGAAAAAAGGGTAATAAAGCAAAAACAGAAACTGAACAGATCAAATGAACCAACTGCTTTAGACAGTAGCGCCAGCCAAAACAGATCCCTCTTCCAATAACCAGCGCTGGACCACGGGAAATGTAAGATCGACTGGACAATCTTCACTTTGGGAAATAAATTCCTCTCCTGGCGGTCGCTATGCGTTACTGTCTACTAAAAAAAAAAAAAAAAAAAAAGTTTGGTGGAGTGAAATCAAAGGGTGAAATGGAGGCAGGCAGGCAGGCAATTTTATTCTTCCACGTAAAAAAAAAAAAAAAAAAGTTAAATTTCAAAACTTACCTGGTTTCTCTGCGCTCCCCGCAGCACTTTCCTGAACCTCACTGGGAATGACTAGACGAAACCACACCCCACCGTGAACACGCAGCAGGGAGCAGACCATTCACAGAGCAGTCAAACTAAAGCAGGGGTGTCCACAATCCTTCACCTTTAATTTATTTCAAATTTTTGGCCACTTATCCAGGTGATTCCCATGTCGTCAACGATAACAGTATGGTTGTGGGTTTGTGTTCGCTCTGAAGCTTAGTTCATTTCTATCACTCAGACGAAGTGTTGTGTATTTGTTTTACTACAATGTACCGGACCATTTGTTTTATGCATTTACTTCAATTTTTTTTTCTCCCGATTTGGTTGCCAATTATTTATCTCAATTCACCCCCCGCCCCCCGCCCCGGAGGCGGACAGCCAACACCCACCGACCCTTCTCAGATAAGATTGTGGACACCCCCTGAATTAAAGGTTCCCGTTTAATTATTATTATTAATTTATTTTTTACTTCTGTAAAAGGAGAAATCAGTGCCTACAGGCTCTGGGGGATTAGTGCCTGTTTCTATGCGACAGACGAGTCGAAAACCTGACGATTCGCAGGACGGAAAAAAAAATATATATAAATTCAATTAAAAAAATTTACCAATTTCAAAAAAAATCTGGGATTTTAAAATAGCTAGCCAATTTCCATTACAAACTGCCATTTACCAAATCATTAGAAAGTAAAAATAATTATATTACGGAACAAAACGACACAGCTAACTTTTGCAAGGGCTCACTGCACTGGAGGATGAGGCCAGGGAGGGGCAATTCCAGTACTGGGGGCCCGTGTGGAGGCAGGTTTGTGTTTCCACCAATTACCCCTGTGGCTCAATTAGCCAATTAGCTGGATACGCCCAATAACTGACGATGATACAGTTTTTCCTTGCCACTGTCGCCTTAGGCGGGGGCGGGGGGGGGCACAAGTGTTCACAGCTGTCACTCATGGGCTTATCAAGAAATTGAGCCAAAATGTCAAATCACACAAACGACTGTGCTAATTAAGTAACTAGGAGCAGAAGTTTGGCGTGAAAGCCAGACACGGACACGACGGCCCTTCCTTGCCCACCCCTGCTCCAGGTCGAGGGCGTGTTTGTGTTTTGTTTTTTTACCTGTGGCGTTCAGCAGATCGAGTAAGAAGGAGCGCTTGTCGTTGTCTTCGACCCACACCACTTTCTGCGTGATGTTTTCAGAGGTGGAGCCGACGCGACCGACGGCCAGGAAGATGTACTCCTCAAGGAAGTCACGCGCCAGGACCTGAGAACATTTTTAACATTACAGGCATTTAGCAGACGCTCTTATCCAGAGCGACTTACAGTTTACATTTCTTACGGAACTCGTCAAGCCTGTCAACTTTAACTCCGGTACACAGAGCCACTCCTATACGCAGCAAGCTCACATCGGCTTCCCTCCCGCCTCCCCGGGGCGGACAGTCGATCGCCGCCCCCTAGTGGCGCTTCTGGCCAGAGCAGACTCTGGCGCGGCCGGTGGAATCGAACCCCGGTCACAACGTTGGTCGTACCTGAATCTCCTTGGGGAACGTGGCGCTGAACATCATGGTGTGCCTAATTCCCTTGGGAGGCATGGTGTCCTGCTCCACAATTCGTCGAATCTGCGGCTCGAAGCCCATGTCCAGCATCCGGTCAGCCTCGTCCAGCACCAAATAGCTGGGGGGGGACATAACGTGTTACACTTTGGGCTTTTTTTGTTGTTGTTGCTGTTCGAACATTTAGTGGCCAATTATACCCTCTGTCTATTTCAATTTGCCCTCCCCTCCACAAGTGAATTCCATGACAGACCACCCCCCCAGCCCCATGACAGACATGATTTGAGGTGAGTCCCCCTCTCCTCCCATTGGACAGGTGACTCCTCCCCTCTCCCCCCATTGGACAGGTGACTCCTCCCCTCTCCCCCATTGGACAGGTGACTCCTCCCCTCTCCTCCCATTGGACAGGGACTCACAGGCAGAAGTCCAGGCCGATTTTCCCTCTCTCCATCATGTCCACCAGGCGCCCAGGCGTAGCGACCAGCAGGTGGCAGCCTCGCTCCAATTCCCGTATCTGCTGCCCGATGTCAGCTCCACCGTACACGACGCACGGACGCACTTTGGATCGGTACGCCACCTGGAGGATGGAGGCGGCATCGCGGTCACATCACATTACAGGCATTTAGCAGACTATCCAGAGCAACTCAGTTTTTACATTTTTTTAATATACATTTATACAGCTGGATATTTTACTGAAGCAATTCAGGTTAAGTACCTTTAGCTCAAGGATACAACAGCAGTGCCCCCAAACTGGGAATTGAACCTGCAACCGCTAAGTTACAAGCCCAGCTCCCTAAGGCCATTACAGGGGGTTAAAGCACCTTCCTGGCAGGGGGAAATCGGATAGACCGCTGCGCTAACACACTCGTATTTTGGGGCTGGTTCGACACAAGTGTGAGCTGCCTATCACGGTTGCGGTTTTGAAACCCTGGCCGTACCAGACCAGCCCTGGTGGGGAGTCCCGATCTGGGGGTGGGGCCGTTTGGCTGTCTGCCCCAAGGAGAGGAGGGTTCGCCGTGAAGCACGTAAGGGAGTCTCCAGAACGTGGGTGGGGGCAAATTCTGTCTCTATGGAAGCAGAGTTCGCTGCCCCGGAGAATTAGCTTGCCCTGTAGAGACGAGCGGCAGACCCGTGTGGGGGGGTAAATCTACATAAATACGAGGGTGTGATTGGCTACTAAATTGGGAGAAAAACAGGGGGATACCTTCCGGGCCTCTTCATAGATCTGGAGAGCCAGCTCCCGGGTGGGGGCCAAGATCAGGGAGATCGGGTACTGCTTGCGTCGACCGTACTTCCCATTATCCTGTAGAGACAAGAGCAGGAGCAGAGTTCTGTAACCTGGGTCGGATCTGAACAAGAGCGGGGGAACGGAGTTCTAAAACCAGGGTCAGATCTGGAGACGAGCGGAATTGGTTCTGCCGGCAGCACGTTTTTTTTGTTGTAATTACTTTTTATTTTATTTTCAGTGTTCACAAACACACAAAATGACATCGCACCATACAGACCGCAGACTGTGTTAATGAGTAATCGATGATCGATTAATCGCTGTTAAGAATTTGATCGATCAAGCATATCAGATTAACAATTATGTATCACAGCACAGCAGTTATCCAATAGCACAAACTCTAGTGAGTGTAATAACATTGCTTTGAAACAGTTAAAACCTTGTTGATTTTATGAAATAAATATACATTTTTCAAAAGGAATACCTTTGTATTCAAATTTCTTTTCAGTGTTCATTTACATTTTACATTTTAGGCATTTAGCAGACGCTCTTATCCAGAGCGACTTACAGTTTACATTTCTCTACATACAGTCCATTTATACAGCTGGATATTTTACTGAAGCAATTCAGGTTAAGTACCTTTAGCTCAAGGGTACAACAGCAGTGTACAACCTGGGAATTGAACCAGCGACCTCTGAGTTACAAGCCCAGCTCCCTAACCATTACACTACACTGCCAACACAGTATTGGCATGATATCAAAAGCACCAAGAACAGCTATGCCAATGGCCGGCCGCGATGGTCCTGTGTAGTGGTGTTGGTTCTGCCTGCAGCGAGTTTCAAACCAAGGATCTCAACGCAAAGAGAGAATTAGCTCACTGAGCCAAAGACTCAAGTCCCTAACTCTGGGAACTAATCACACTCGTACGTGGTTTATAAACGGGTTGCAGTATGTACGCAAAACGCTGTGAGTGATTACCAGCTACCTACATGCACTTTGTGTAGATAAACATAGACCAGTGAAGCATTGATAGTGAACGAGCAGCAACTAGCCACTAGTGACTTACAGTAGTGAATGCACACATTTTACACTATATGTGGCCCCAATGGGAATCAAACCGACAACAGAGAGTGGTTCTGTGTGGCTCAGTAGGTAGAGTGTGGTTCGGTGTGTCTCAGTAGGCAGAGCGTGGTTCTGTGTGTCTCAGTAAGTAGAGCGTGGTTCTGTGTGTCTCAGTAGGTAGAGCGTGGTTCGGTGTGTCTCAGTACGTAGAGCGTGGTTCTGTGTGGCTCAGTTGGTAGAGCATGGCGTTGACAACACTTAGGTTGTGGGTTCAAATTCCACTGGGGCCACATATACTGAAAGTGTTTGCATTCACTACTGTAAGTTGCTTTGGATAGGAGAGTCTAAACTGCCCGTAGGTATGAGTGTGTGAGTGAATGGTGTGTGTGTATGTGCCCTGCGATCGATTGGCAACCTGTCCAGGATGTATTCCTGCCTCTTGGCCAATGCATGCTGGGATAAGCTCCCCCTCCCTCCCCCATGACCCTGACCAGGAATAAGCAGGTTTGATAATGAGTGAGTGAGTGGTGTTGCTACGGTACCTGGCCGTTGCCCTTGCCGGCGTCTCCGGGACCGTCGCAGTAGATCTGACTCAGCACTGGAAGCAGGAATGCCGCGGTTTTCCCAGAGCCTGAAACAGGGAAAGTAATGAGCCACTGGGGCGTACACGCACGTGTAAGTGTGGTTTTGTCAACTGTGGTGCTGTCTGCTAGCCACTGCTTTAGCCACCAATAGCTACCGTTACAGAAGTTGTGAGCTAACTAAGACACGACCGCATTGCATTGTGGTATACGGGAGAAATTGTAGGGTACATGTAGTCGTTCTCAAAAGAATGAATTCATTAGTAAGAACCAATTCACAAAGTACATATACATCCAGATGCAGGTGGGTAAAACGTTACCTTGTGCACATGACCAGGAAGTAATATTAATTAACTGCCATCACCAGTATTTACATGTTTAAAAATGTAATAAAAATTAAAAACAACACTAACCTTTCCTTCCCTGTGTTACAGGTATGGTACGCAGCCACCTGCAATAATGCCTATCGCTGTATTACTGCACTGATCTCTTGCGCGAGCTATGATTGATCTTACCATGTATTAAAGTACATCGTGTAATATGCTCTGGATAAGAGCGTCTGCTAAATGCCTAAAATGTTAAATATAAGTATAGCGGTGAATTAGCAGCCGCACAGTAGGCAACGGGGACAGACTTTGGTTGCTGGCTAGCTAATGATCAAAGGTGCCACTTCAGTTAGGGGATAAACTTTGAAAAATCCAATCGGAATTCAAGAAACGTCAAGCAAACCAACGAGGGAAGAAAGTCCATATCTGAAGCTTCTGTAGCAGGAAGCTTAACTAACAACTGAGCAACTAAGAGCTCAGGCTGTCCCATCGTCAATAAAAGCAAACAAGGGCCTCCCGCGTGTGTTTACGTTTAAATGGTATAAATGGATTGCATGTAAAGAGATGTGAAACTGTGGCTCTGGATAAGAGCGTCTGCTGAGTGCATGTAGGGCCGGGGAGAGGCTCCAGACCTGTCTGGGCACACGCCATCAGGTCCCTCTTGGCCTTGATGATGGGGATGGCGTACTTCTGCACCGGCGTGGGCCGTGTGTACCGACTCAGGGCGATGTTGCCCATGATGATCTCCCCCAAGTCCACGTCGTGGAACTGAAACACACACACAAAGGGGGTT
Organism: Aldrovandia affinis; assembly: GCA_029706075.1. Taxonomy (NCBI): domain Eukaryota; kingdom Metazoa; phylum Chordata; class Actinopteri; order Notacanthiformes; family Halosauridae; genus Aldrovandia; species Aldrovandia affinis. The sequence continues at coordinate 48,117 of JAINUG010000291.1, read as the reverse complement.
TAGTGGCGGGGTTGTTTTTTTTGTTTTTGGTTTAGGGTTGAGGTTAGGGTTAAACCCGAGCCGGCTCACCCTCCCCCTGGGGCGGACAGCCAAACGGCCCCGGCCCCCGATTGGGGCTGATTACATTACATTACAGGCATTTAGCAGACGCTCTTATCCAGAGCGACTTACAGTTTACATTTCTTTACATACAATCCATTTATACAGCTGGATATTTTACTGAAGCAATTCAGGTTAAGTACCTTTAGCTCAAGGGTACAACGGCAGTGTCCCACCTGGGGATTGAGCCTGCAACTTTAACGTTACAAGCCCAGTTCCCTAACCATTATACCACACTGCCTGCCTATGCCTGCCTGATGACCAGGGTCGGTCTGATAGAGACGCAGGTTTTAAACCGTGTCCCGATAGGCAGCTCACACTCGTATCGGACCAGCCAAGATACGGGTGCGTTAGACCGCTATGCTATCTGTTGCCGCATCATCATCTCACACATTTTCAGAAAGCGTTTTCGTAAACCTCACTTACACTCTCGATGTGTGGAGGGCAGTTGTTGCCGGTGGCGTCTACAGGAATATCATCGTATTTCTCAAAGTTGATCCCCGTGTTGCTTCCGGAGAACAGCTCACTGTGGAGAGAGGAGGAGAGAGGGGAGAGAAGGGGAGGAATTAGGAGACATTTGGTTTGTATGTTGCTTGATAAATGAGGCCCAATGCATGTACAGTGAAAGAAATAAGTATTTGATCCCTTGCCGATTTTGTAAGTTTGCCCACTGACAAAGAAATGAATGGTCTATAATTTTAATGGTAGGTTTATTTTAACAGTGAGAGAGAATATTTTTTTTTTAATCCAGAAAATCACATTATATAAGATATAAATTGATTTGCATTTGATTGTGTGAAATAATTATTTGATCCCCTAGCAAAACATGACTTAATACTTGGTGGAGAAATCCTTGTTGGCAAGCACAGGGGTCAGACATTTCTTGTAGTTGGTCACCAGGTTTGCGCACATCTCAGGAGGGATTTTGGTCCACTCCTCTTTGCAGATCCTCTCCAAATCCTTAAGGTTTCGAGGCTGTCGCTTGGCAACTCGAAGCTTCAGCTTCCTCCACAGATTTTCTATGGGATTATGGTCCGGAGACTGGCTAGGCCACTCCATGACCTTAATGTGCTTCTTCTTGAGCCACTCCTTTGTTGCCTTGGCCGTATGTTTTGGGTCATTGTCGTGCTGGAAGACCCATCCACGACCCATTTTCAGTGTCCTGGCTGAGGGAAGGAGGTTGTCGCCCAAGATTTCACGGTACATGGCCCCGACCATCCTCCCCTCAATGTGGTGAAGTCGTCCTGTCCCCTTAGCAGAGAAACACCCCCAAAGCATAATGTTTCCACCTCCATGCTTGATGGTGGGGATGGTGTTCTTGGGGTCATAGTCAGCATTTCTCTTCCTCCAAACACAGGAGTCGAGTTGATGCCAAAGAGCTCGATTTTGGTCTCACCTGACCACATCACGTTCTCCCAAGCCTTCTCATTCAGGTGTTCATTGGCAAACTTCAGACAGGCCTGTACATGTGCCTTCTTGAGCAGGGGGACCTTGCGGGCGCTGCAGGATTTTAATCCATTACGGCGTAGTGTGTTACCAATGGTTTTCTTGGTTACTGTGGTCCAAGCTGCCTTGAGATCATTAACAAGCTCCTCCCTTGTAGTTCTGGGCTGATCCTCACCTTTCTCATGATCATCGATACCCCACGAGGCGAGATCTTGTGTGGAGCCCCAGACCGAGGGCGATTGATGGTCATTTTGTGTTTCTTCCATTTTCGAATAATCGCAACAGTTGTTTCCTTCTCACCAAGCTGCTTGCCGATGGTCTTGTAGCCTATTCCAGCCTTGTGTAGGTCTACAATCTTGTCCCTGACGTCATTAGACAGCTCTTTGGTCTTGCCCATGGTGGAGAGGTTGGAATCTGATTGATTGATTCTGTGGACAGGTGTCTTTTATACAGGTAACGAGCTGAGACAGGTATCTTTTATACAGGTAACGAGTTGAGAGCCAGAATTCTTGCTGGTTGGTAGGGGATCAAATACTTATTTCACACAATCAAATGCAAATAAATTTATATATTTGATATAATGTGATTTTCTGGATTTTTGGGGGGATATTCTGTCTCACTTAAAATAAACCTACCATTAAAATTATAGACCGTTCATTTCTTTGTCAGTGGGCAAACTTACAAAATCGGCAAGGGATCGAATACTTATTTCCTTCACTGTACATAAGATGGGAGCAGTTTGTGAACTGTGTTGAGAACCTTCTCCCTTTGGGGAATCAAGTCGGGACAGGCGAAGTAACACACTGGTGACCACTTTCCAATTGAGAAGGGTTTAATACAATGGAACAGGGGGAGAAACACCAAAGGCACCCTTGACCAAGGTGTCGCAGTTACCCAGCATGCAGTTCCCCGGCAGGGAATACACATTGCACAGATGTCCCAGAGGCACCCATTTGGTATACAGTTAATGGACTTGGTGTGACCGTTTGGCCCTAGCGAGGTGGGGGCTGTTGCAGAGAGAGTGTGTGTAAAATGTGTTCTGGAAATGAAGATAAAACAAAAACATTTAAACAAAATAAAACAATCAATGAGGGTTATACTAAATTTCGTGCCTCAAAGCGAACAGCTGGAAGCAGAACGTGCAGACTGGAAAGGGCGGTACTCACTGCTCCAAACGCTCGTTGGATGGCAGGGGCTTGGACCAGTTCTCCTCGTCTCTGGAGTCCTCCGTCCAGCGACTGTTCCCGCCCGGCCGCTCATACCTGTGAAACGCCACCGAGTTAGAACACTTACATACAGAGAGAGACAGAGAGTAGAGAGAGAGAGTAAAGAGAGAGAGAGTAAAGAGAGAGAGAGAAAGAGAGAGAGTAAAGAGAGAGAGAGTAAAAGAGAGAGAGTAAAGAGAGAGAGAGTAAAGAGAGAGAGAGTAAAGAGAGAGAGAGTAAAGAGAGAGAGAGTAAAGAGAGAGAGAGTAAAGAGAGAGTAAAGAGTGTAAAGCAGGGTGTCAAACTCATTCCATCGAGGGCCGAGTGTGTGCAGGTTTCTGTTGTAACCAATGCACTACACCAGGTGATTTCAATTAGGTTCCATCCTTAGTTGAAGAAGTGAGCTAATTAGTGAAATCACCTGGTGTAGTGCACTGGGTTACAACAGAAACCTGCACACACTCAGCCCTCGATGGAATGAGTTTGACACCTGTGGAGTAAAGAATTCAGTGGTAGTGGAGTCTGAAGAGGTGGGTGTAATTTGAGTGTTATATATGAACATACAATGCATTCGTTTGACACGGTGTGAGCTTTCTGCCCTGTGGATTAAAATAGTTTAATCACGCAAAGCAATCTTGAACCTGACGCTTTTTCTTCATCCTCTTCTGAGGAACAATGTAGCATTCGCCGGTCCGCTGTTTTAGTTACATTTTAAAAAAAATAAAAAAAGAGTTCTGTTCTTATCCCATTTTCTGAGAGGGAGAGGGGGGGAGTGTCTGGCACAGTGTCTGACCCTGGTGGGGAGAGAGGGAGGAGAAGAGAGGGAAGAGGAGAGAGAGAGAGAGAGAGAGAGAGAGGAAGAGGAAGAGGGAAGAGGAGAGAGGGGGAGAGTGTCTGACCCTGGTGGGGGAGGGGAGAGGGAGGGTAAGAGGAGAGAGAAGAGGGAAGAGGAGAAAGAGAGGAGAAGAGGGAAGAGAGAGAGAGGGGGAGAGAGAGAGAGAGAGAGAGAGAGAGGTGAAGAGGAGAGAGTGAGGAGAAGAGGGAAGAGAGAGGAGAAGAGGGAAGAGAGAGGAGAAGAGGGAAGAGAGAGAAGAGGGAAGAGAGAGGAGAAGAGGGAAGAGAGAGGAGGAGGAGAGAGAGAGAGAGAGAGAGAGAGAGAGGAGAAGAGAGAGAGGAGAAGAGGGAAGAGGAGAGAGGGTAGAGAGAGGGGGACCGCACACGGTCATACAGGCTTAACGCAGGTCCATACCTCCCCTGGCCCCAGATCCCCGGTCGCTGAAGAAGGAGGACTTTCCCCGGTCGGAGCGCCCTCCGAAACTGGTGTACGCGTCGCGGTTGTCCTTCACGCTGTTCCAGCCACTGTCCTTGTTGTCATATCCAAATCCTGGGATCAAACATCAAGAATGATTAAAAAAATACAAAAAAACATGTGATTGAAAAACGGACCAAGCTGCAAACACTCCCCCCCAAACATGCGTTTCAAATGTTCTCCCTCCCACATTAGTGGCCAATTACACCTCTACTTATTTGTATTTGCCCTCCCCCACACGAGTCCGCCGCTCGTCTCTACGAGGCAAGCTAATTCTCAGAGAGCAGTAAACTCTGCTTCCTTGCAGACGGAATTCGCCCACCGATGTTCTAGAGACACCTTTATGTGCTTCACGGCGGACCCGAGCCGGCTCACCCTCGCCCCCTCATCTCCCTGGGGCGGACAGCCAACACCCCCCACGCCCGATCGGGGCTGACAACCAGGGTCGGTCTGGCAGACACGGGTTTCGAACCCCGTCCCGATAGGCAGCTCACACTTGTACAGAACCAGCCAAAATACGGGTGCATTAGACCGCTACGCTATCTGCCGCCCTGTGCAAACGCATTTTATCAACTTTCTAGTGTTCCCCCCACCCCCAAGCGTTTGGAGCGAAGACAGAGGACCAATCCCCCCGTCGCCTGCGTTTCACACGGGCTGCGACTGAGTCAAGGGAGCCACAACATTTGAATGAATGAATGAATGCATGAATATTGGATTTACATGGCGCTTTTCTTCCAGGGAACTCAAAGCGCTTTATAACGATAGGGGCTAAACACACCTCAACCAGCACCAATGTGCAGCACCCACCAGAGTGAACGCGACGGCAGCCACCCAGTCTGTCTGTCTGTCTGTCTCCCTCTCTCTCCCCCCTTCCCCTTCCTCCCGCTCGCTCGCCCTCTCCCCCTCCCTCCCCTCAGTGGGTAGAAGTGCTCTTCTACCCACTGAGTGACGGGAACGACACCGTTTCCGCCGCCATGGTACCCGCCGCCCACCTCTGTCCGGGCGCGATGGCCTCGTCCACCGAAGCTGCGATCGCCGTTGGTCCGCCGTCGTGGTAACCGTTCGCAAAGCCGTTCACACTGCGTCCGCCATCCCACCCGAGAGAATCTTCATCGGGGGAAAAACCAGGGACCAGGGTCAGACACTGCGCCACCAGACGCTCCCACTCCTCTCCCGTCTCTCTCTCTCCCTCCCCCACCAGGGTCAGACACTGCGTGTGTCTCTCTCTCACCATTCCTCTCTCCTCCCTCCTCCTCTCTCCCTCTCCCATCAGGGTCGGACACTGCGTGTGTCTCTCTCACCATTCCTCTCTCTCCTTCTCTCTCTTTTCCCATCAGGGTCGGACACTGCGTGTGTCTCTCTCTCTCACCATTCCTCTCTCTCCTTCTCTCCCTCTCCCATCAGGGTCGGACACTGCGTGTGTCTCTCTCTCTCTCACCATTCCTCTCTCTCCTTCTCTCTCTCTCTCCCATCAGGGTCGGACACTGCGTGTGTCTCTCTCTCACCATTCCTCTCTCTCCTTCTCTCTCTCTCCCATCAGGGTCGGACACTGCGTGTGTCTCTCTCTCTCTCACCATTCCTCTCTCTCCTTCTCTCTCTCTCCCATCAGGGCCACACTGCGTGTGTCTCTCTCTCACCATTCCTCTCTCTCCTTCTCTCTCTCCCATCAGGGTCGGACACTGCGTGTGTCTCTCTCTCTCACCATTCCTCTCTCTCCTTCTCTCTCTCTCCCATCAGGGTCGGACACTGCGTGTGTGTCTCTCTCACCATTCCTCTCTCCTCCCTCTCTCCCACTCCCCCCACCAGGGTCAGACACTGCGTGTGTGTCTCTCTCCCTCCTCCCCGCTCCTCTCCCCTCTCCCACTGCCCCCACCAGGGTCAGACACTGTGCCAGACACTCCCCCCTCTCCCTCTCAGAAAATGGGATAAGAACAGAACTCTTTTTTTATTTTTTTTAAATGTAACTAAAACAGCGGACCGGCAAACGCTACATTGTTCCTCAGAAGAGGATGAAGAAAAAGCGTCAGGTTCAAGATTGCTTTGCGTTATTAAACTGTATTTTAATCCACAGGGCAGAAAGCTCACACCGTGTCAAACGAATGCATTGTATGTTCATATATAACACTCAAATTACACCCACCTCTTCAGACTCCACTACCACTGAATTCTGTACATCTAGCCAACTGTCATCACCACTGCTTACATGTTTAATACTGCATTTTGTATATGTATACTTGTTTAAAACTTCCTCTAAAATAAAAATACTTTTCCTTCCCAGTGCTACAGGTATAGTGCACAGCTGCTAACAACGATGTCTATCGCTGTATTACTGCACTGATCTCTTGCGCTAACTATGAAAATACTCCTACCATGTATTAATGCACATCTTGTAAGTCGCTCTGATAAGAGCGTCTGCTAAATGCTTAAATGTAAATTAAGGAGAGGCTAGCCATATCAGAATATTCCTCCAAAGGTAAAATGGATTTACTGAAATCGGTTTGAAAACCATCACTGCACAAAAACATTGCACCCGACAGCTCTGTCCCTGCTGCTATGATACGTAGAGGTGTCCATTAAATATGCCTCGTCTGAAAATCTACCGAATTTGTTATGGACGGAGAAGAGAGCCTGTAGAGGTGATACAACGTGGCAGACTTTCAAAGTCTGAAATTTGATGTGGTTTTGTGACATGTACCAAGTAGTTACAAGCGCAAGAATTGAACCGCATGCTGTAAAGCCAAGAACTTGGCCCTCTGTCACTGATCGATGCAAGCGGGCCTTTCTGGAGCCAGAGCCCTTCTAAAACTCTTCTGAACCAGACACGGTCTGACACAAACTGCCCTCCTGCAAAAATGGTCTCGGATCACTCAAGGCAAGACAGACTCAATAAAACGGTCATTTTCGGTCCCCCCAGTGAACTCAACTTCTGAATAAGATATTGTTCCCACATTTTATGAGATGATTCCTGGATGTATTCCTAAGATAAATACAGAAGGGATTGTTGAGATCTTGTTGATTTAATATTTTATGAGCAATTATATCCCAAACATATGCAAAAATGCGTTTTTATTTGCTTGCAAGTTCCTGTAAGTGTATGAAGCAAATATTCAAAATCCCCTCTGCATTATTTTTTATATTAAGTGCCTTAACAAAATGAGATTGAAAAAAAAAAAAAAAAAAAAAAAGTGCTAGCTACTCACTCCTATCTTGCTGTAACTGAATTTGAATTTTACGCATTAAATTAGCACATTTAACGAGTCTAATTTAACACCTAATTTACATATTTAAATCTACGTTTCCAGAAAAGTGCCAATAGAAAAATGTGCATCTTTACGTTTGATAAACTGACCAAAGCCCATTAAGAGGTGACAACAGGACATTTCCCATCAGCAATACGATGCTGTTCTAGACTTAAAGGAGGCTGTGTGGAATTCTCCACCTGCACCAGAGGCTTCTTTTACTGTTACATTACATTACAGGCACTTAGCAGACGCTCTTATCCAGAGCGACTTAGTTCACATTTCTTTACAATCCATTTATACAGCTGGATATTAACTGAAGCAATTCAGGTTAAGTACCTTTAGCTCAAGGGTACAACGGCAGTGCCCCCACCTGGGGATTTAACCTGCAACCTCTGAGTTACAAGCCCAGCTCCCTAACCATTACACCATACTGCCTGCCTTGTTAATACGAGCCATACACCCACCCGTAGGTTGGATATGAATTGGGAATTAATTAAGTGCCTATTGGGGGTGAAAAAATCACTTTCGTTCCAAGAGAAACCTCAAAGGCCAGGTTATTGAAAATGACCGCTTCGGTCTCCGTAAAGCGGTACGATCACCCATAACAAAACTAGTGTTATGTCAGGCAAATAGTCGAACAGCAAATGGCACTTTTTTTGTGGGGAAAATATTGATCCAATACTGATCATTATCATAATAACACGTGTACTTTAATATACAAACCCGGACATTCTGAACATACTGCGGTCGAGCAGGCGAGGATAGACCCAGGATTAGACCCGGCCTAGACCCAGGATTAGACCCACGTTGAACGACTGCATTTGCAAATATATTTGAAATACTGTAAAGTAACACGAAACAACCATGGACAATGCTTGGTTAAAATTCGATTAAAACATGTTAAACATCAAGACATGTACTAAAAATGTACTTTGCCACAGGGTATGCAAAAAATAATAATAAAACAAAAGGCATGCGCCAGTTACCTACTTATAATAAACTGACAGTGCAAAAGCCCACCTTTTCAGACTATTACCACTGAACTTTGTACATACAGCCTATTGTCAACACCACTGCCCACTTGCTCAACACTTCTTGTATATGTATCCTGCCTTCTCATTTAATTTATATAAAAAGAAAAAAAAAAAAAATACTAACCTTTTCCTTCCCAGTGTTACAGGTATGGTGTGCAGCTGCCTGCAACAATGTCTATCGCTGTATTACCGCACTGACCTCTTGCGCGAACTATGATTGATCCTACCGTGTATTAATGCACATCTTGTAAGTCGCTCTGGATAAGAGCGTCTGCTAAATGCTTAAAATTTAAATTTAAAAGCCACTAAACATAGCTGGTCCTTACCATTTTTAGAAGCCTCTTTGTTCCGCAGATGGGGTGGAATGTAACGTCCTAGAAAGCAAACAGAGGCGCAAGGGATCAGAAATCTCCTGAGCATTCAGATGCATAGTTTCTCATTTCCCCCCCGCTTTTCTCCCAATTTGGTTGCCAATTATACCCTCTATTTATCTCAATTCCCCCCACCCCATTTTTACTGAAGCAACTCAGGTTAAGTACCTTTAGCTCAAAGGTACAACGGCAGTGGCCCCACCTGGGAATTGAACCTGCAACCTTTGCGTTACAAGTCCAGCTCCCTAACCACTGTACTACACTGCTGCTCATTCCAAGACAGCCGCATACGCGCGGGAGTAAACCTACGAGGATAGCAGGACCACTTAGGCTACGTTTACACACTGATAAAAGTGACCCAATTCAGATTTGTTTTGCTCACGTGTGGCACACATCGGATATATATTATGAATGTGTAAACAGGGACAAAGCACATGGAATCGGATTTCTCAGATCCGTTTTGGGCCACGTTCATATGTGAAAAATAAATCCAATAGGAATCTGATATCTGCCTGTGTCACCTAAACGCACAGATCGGAATCTCCCGGTCATTGGGATTCGCACGTCGTTCAAGATGCGACTCTTGTACTTTTTCACATTTGAATGACGTGTAACGTTTCATGCATCACAGCGAGAAGTGAAAGATTAATTTGTTTCGCGGTCCTCTAAAGATGCTTCGGAATGTGATAGCTCAAATGACTATCCATCTATGACTATCACTATAGCGTTCAACGCTGGCCACGGCGACCGGGGTTCGATTCCCGTCGCACCAGTCGGCCGGGAGCACCACCAGGGGGCAGCGATTGGCTGTCCGCCCCAGGGAGGGGGAAGCCGACAGGACGTTCGCTGCGCATAAGAGTGGCCCTGTAGTACCGGGTTACGGTCGACGGCTTGGTGAGTGCCGTCTCGGAGGAGGCGTTACTTCGCCTTCGTCACTACCGGGACTACGGCAGCGAACTCACATTCCTGGGGGGATTGACATAAAATACCGGGTCTAATTGGCTACTAAATGGGAGAAAATCTGAAACAAAATATTAAATTAAATAAAAATAAAAATAAAAAATCTGATACAGGCAAAAAATCAGAACTGGGCTGCAGTGCAAACATAGCTTTGGGTGTGCCATGAAGCTTTTGTTATCAAATGACATTAGGTAATTGGACAAATTGCCTTAAAATAATTACCTCACCTACCCGACTGTCTATTTACAGGAAGGGTAGTATGTACATTTACATTTTTAGGCATAACCCTAACCCTTGAGCTAAAGGTACTTAACCTGAATTGCTTCAGTAAAATATCCAGCTGGATTGTATGTAAATGTGTGGTATTGCTGCCATTTATTACACACACACACACACACACACACACACACACACACACACACACACACACACACACACACACACACACACACACACACACACACACACACACACACACACACACGATGTGTCTTTTTAAAATGTACATGTACATCAGGATGTATCCATGTACTGTATTCTTTTAAAGTGAAATGTCAAATAAACTACACTAACATTTGAATCAGGAAGAAGAACACTTACTGCCTGTTCCGCCACCTTGTGCCTCAGCAGAATTCAAGTCTAGGGCAGCAAACTGCAATAACAAAATAATTAAATCTGCGTTATATACAGGCAGAGACAGGACACACAACACGAAAAGTTATCTCTGGTCATCACTTTGGTGGCGATAACATCCAGCGTTTCCTCATACAATTCAGATTCCCTCACCCAAAGCTGAAGTCAAATCAAATCAAATGTATTTGTAGAGCGCTTTTCACAAATGCATCGTCACAAAACGCTTAACAGAGGGGGAGCCCAGGCCTAGACACCCCCACCCAAAAAAAAAAAAAAAAGCATGCAGTGATCTATGGAATATACCCTTACGGAAATTGAATATACTGCAATATATTGTGTGTGTGTGTGTATATATACATATATATACATATATATAAACATACAATGTATTGCAGTATAGGATATATATATATATATATATATATACGCGCATACATACATATAAACACAATGTTATCTGCATACATACATATAAACACACAATGTATTGCCGTATAGAAGATGTACATATAAATCCATCCATATCATCCACGTGGACGACGATGGATTCTTCTGGGTTTAATTGCATTAAACGACTCGGATTATAGAGTGGCCGACTAGTCTGTGCTCGCTACTCAAAGGCAAGCGAAGGAAGATCGACATTGGCTCACGGAGAGTCACGTGTTTCCTGCTCCAAATATGGACTTTCTCGCGTTCCTTCTTCGGCCAGGGTGTGCGCGAGCGGAACTGCGACGACAGCTAGCTACGTGTAACGTTTTCTTGGAAAACGTGACACCACAGAATGCGTAACAGGCGACGTTATCTGCCGGCGATAGCTTAAACCTAATCGCAACCAGCTATTTTTACATTTGTATATATTTTTTGTTTTTAACTGGCCCCCGCGCAGTAATGTAACACGCTGCTGATTGAGCAACTTGCTTTCCACGCCTATGGCGATGTTATGATAGCCTCTCACGGTTAAACGTGCAGTTTTTTGCGCTAACAGTATGTTACGTCACGTCAAGAACGTCCCATTACCGGCGTTTCTAAAGAAACCGCCATAAAAAACGTCATATCCATTTACATTTTCAATAGTCTAATATTACACTGCTACGCTAGTCCAACGTCGTAAAAGTTATCACGGGAAAAAAGGCTAACTATCCATACACGCCAAAGCGGTCTTAACGTTTCAATAAAGTTTCTTTCCTCATTTCGGTGTCGTTACGCCAACGTTATACCCCGCTAAATCGGTGCCAAATCCAGTATTTTTAACATATAAAAAAAAAAAAAAAGGTACAACATAAAAAAACCTCAACGTTATGGCAAAAGCCTTGTGTATATCGCCACCACAGCATGGGAACATTTTATTACGTTTTAAGGGGAAGCTACGAGCCAACGCACCAACGTTAAGATGGCCAACATTACCAGATCGGACTGCTTCGCCAGTTATTAAAAACGTAAAAATTTGTAACACGATGAAAAGGTGGCTAAACTAGCTTTAATCTGCTTGAAAAACTAATCAAATTTCACCATGCAGGTTATAGGCGAACAAGTACGTTAACTTGGCTTTGTGAAATGCCAACATTAGCCATGTTTGCCGGCGGTACAAAAAAATTGGCAATACATTTTTGAGATAGAACGTTTTAGCTAGCTATTAAACATAGCAACGTCGCCGTGGTGTCGAGCTGGCTTATGTCAAGCAAACAAGTCACGTGTACGGCAAATACAGTTGTATAATTGAACATAATCTGATATGTCAACTGCTACGTTTCCAGCTAAACATATCGTTGAGCCACTTTTGAAGGCCGGGTGGGTATACAGTTCCTTTGCTTGCTACGCATGCCGGCAAGTATAGCTTACTTGCCGGCATGCGTAGTGCTGCAAAGGACAAACTACGATTCGCAAAACGTACTTCAACTTTCTGATTGATTATCAAGAACGTAGCACGATAACAGTTAGCTAGCTTAGTAGATACACACTGAAGATTGTTACGAAAACTTGTTTGTCGATCACTTTTTGAGTAAAAAGGAAAGAGCAAATGATGGTTTGCTGGTGATTCTGGCGACGGGGAAACAATAGCCGCCATTGTTGTGTTTGGTGAAAAGTCCGCATTGGAAAAAAACCAAAAAAAACCCCGCCACTGCCAACTAGAAAGATAAAATTGGATTAGTGACGTATAACATCACAGGGAAACTGATTTGTCTATAGCAGCATATAGGCACTGAAACACACACACTTATACAAACGTATAAAACATAAAAACGTAAGTCTTTAGCTGTGGCTAACTGGGCTAGCTATGCCGGTCCGCCATGATTACCATTACACCACAACCACCATTTTAACCATCCGGCGCGGCGATGCTTTAACACTGTGTCAGCCAGCTACCAATGCAGATATTGCCAGCGAGGTAGCTAGCTAGCGAGCTAGACAGATGCCCACAATGTAATTTTCTCTCGCATTTAGTTTTACGGTCCCAAGTTTCCTGCATTGTCCCTGTATTTTGTATCGCAAATAGTAATAAGATACTCACCTGCTGATCTAGACCGTGTGCATTTTCGACGGCCACATGACTCATAACTAAAAAATAATGAGGAATTTATTTCTTTTTGAGAAAGGCTTTCTTTGTTTTCAGCTAAAAAATGGCTTGATGTCTTCCCCTTCGTCGTTTTCCTCTCTTGCGGTCTCAAATGTATGCGTAAGGTGGAAATCGATTGTTAATACAAATTATATGTGTTGTGTGTATGTATAGAAATATATCCTTGTTTTCGTTCAGTTTTTTACGTTGCTGGCTAGTTACGTCCGTGTCTCCGAGCTACTAACCGGCACCTTCCAATTGACGGGTGTATGGCGGAATAGAACCGTACACAGATACCGCGAGATTTTATTGGCTGAACAAACACTTGAGGTGGAAACACGAAACATCGCGATGTTTTGCCGGAAGCGACGTTACCGATAAAGTTGTCGCAGATTCTTTTTTTTTAGGAAACTAACATTTGGAGAGCTGTTCTATTAACTTTTTTGTTGTTGTGATTTGAGCATTTGCAATATTAATGTTTTCTTACTTTCCCACCTGTCCTTATTAACTACCTAGTTATATTGCGTTGCATACTTAAAATATACGATGTGTGTGTGCGCGCGCACGTGTTACGTCAAGTTGCACAACTAATTCCTGGGTTTTATATGAGGAAATTTAGAATTATTTACTGTCATTTGGAAATATTGATTACATTATTTTTGAAGAGGCGGTTTTATTGGCCGAACGTAAATGTTGTTCCAAGGATGAAGTGTGTGGTCATTGGTACTTTAAAGATAATCCTTTCTCAAAAGTAATTTTAATGTGTCGCAGCTGAAAATATAACCCTCGAGGCCGTCCGCGTAATTTACATAAGCAAAGTGTGACTATGATTCAGTGTTTGCGTGTACAGTGGGGTCCAAAAGTCTGAGTCCACTACCAAGATCTGTTTGTTTTCATCGTTCATCGAAATACAAATGTAAAAAAAAGTTTGTTTGAGAAAGGGTGGTATGAAATTGAAATATCTATAAATATTTTGTTTGCACACCATTGCCTTTGATTTCCTCAAAATGTTGTGACACCTTATTTTTCATTTAAGTTTTAATACACGGACACTCCTAATACGCAGTGTGAGTTGTTCTGGTCCTGTAACAATTAATGCCAGATACTGACGTAATTATTATGCTCCTCTATTGTCGTTTTTCCACGCACAGCACGGTACGGTAACCATCTGTACCCGTAACTATCCCTTTCAGGGATCGAGTCCCTGTGTCGTTTTTCCACCGCACAACAGAACCGTGAAGATAGGAGGAGTTACACAGGAGTAGTTACCTGAAGTGACAAAAAATAATGCGACCGCTCTGGTAACATTAGCATTGACACAGAACCATGCTCTACCTACTGAGACACACAGAACCATGCTCTACCTACTGAGCCACACAGAACCACACTCTACCTACTGAGACACACAGAACCACACTGTACCTACTGAGCCACACAGAACCACGCTCTACCTACTGAGACACACAGAACCACACTACCTACTGAGCCACACAGAACCACGCTTTACCTACTGAGACACAGAACCACGCTTTACCTACTGAGACACACAGAACCACGATCTACCGACTGAGACACACAGAACCACGCTTTACCTACTGAGACACACAGAACCACGCTCTACCGACTGAGACACACAGAACCACGCTTTACCTACTGAGCCACACAGAACCACGCTCTACCTACTGAGCCACACAGAACCACACTCTACCTACTGAGACACACAGAACCACGCTCTACCTACTGAGCCACACAGAACCACACTCTACCTACTGAGACACACAGAACCACGCTCTACCTACTGAGCCACACAGAACCACGCTCTACCTACTGAGACACACACAACCACGATCTACCTACTGAGCCACACAGAACCACGCTCTACCTACTGAGCCACACAGAACCACACTCTACCTACTGAGACACACAGAACCATGCTCTACCTACTGAGACACACAGAATCACTCTACCTACTGAGACACACAGAACCACGCTCTACCTACTGAGCCACACAGAACCATGCTCTACCTACTGAGCCACACAGAACCACGCTCTCCCTACTGAGACACACAGAACCACGCTCTACCTACTGAGACACACAGAGCCACACTCTACCTACTGAGACACACAGAACCATGCTCTACCTACTGAGACACACAGAACCACGCTCTACCTACTGAGCCACACAGAACCACGCTCTACCTACTGAAAAAAACCCTCTCTGAATCCTGCTGTTATTTCAAACTACCGACCTGTCTCTCTCCTCCCATTCCTTTCCAAAACGTTAGAGCGGGCTGTCTATAACCAACTGTCTACTCATCTCTTACAGAACGACCTGCTTGATCCCAACCAATCTGGGTTCAGAACAGGCCACTCCACAGAGACTGCTCTCCTTGCTGTCACTGAGGCTCTTCATGGGGCCCAATCCCTTAGCTCCGTCCTCCTCCTCCTCGACCTGTCGGCGGTATTCGACACCGTGGACCACCGGATCCTGCTCTCATCTCTCGTCGAGATGGGAATCTCTGGATCTGCGTTGACATGGTTCGAGTCCTACCTGGCTGACCGGTCCTACCAGGTGGCCTGGAGGGATCCTCTCCTCTCCCCACACCCTCTCTACCGGAGTCCTGCAGGGCTCGGTGCTAGGCCCCGTCCTATTTTCTCTGTACACCAAGTCACTTGGCTCTGTTATTTCTGCTCATGGTTTTCCTATCACTGTTATGCTGATGACACACAACTGTTCCTCTCCTTCTCTCCATCTGATACCCAGGTCCCGGCATGGATTTCTGCATGCCTGGCTGACATCTCCGCTTGGATGTCCGCCCACCACCTGAAGCTGAACCTGGGGAAGACTGAGCTGCTCTTCCTCCCAGCGAAGGGCTCCCTGATGATTGATGCGTCAATCACCGTGGAAGACTCCATAGTGTCTCCGTCCCAGTCGGCCAGGAGTCTTGGGGTAACCCTGGACAACCAGCTGTGCTTCTCGAGCCATATTGCAGCGATCACTCGGACCTGCCGTCTCTCCCTCCACAACATCCGGAGGATCCGACCGTTCCTCACCCAAGAGGCCACTCAACTCCTGGTCCAGGCCCTGGTGATCTCACGTCTGGACTACTGCAATTCCTTGCTGGCAGGCCTTCCGGCCTGCGCCATCAAGCCACTGCAACTAGTCCAGAACGCTGCCGCTTGTCTGGTGTTCAACCAGCCGAAGTTCACCCACGTCACCCCTCTACTCTCCTCTCTGCACTGGCTCCCCATCGCAGCACGCATCAGATTCAAGTCACTGGTGCTTGCTTTTCAAGCGGCCAGAGGTACTGCTCCCCATACCTCCAGTCACTCATCACTCCCTACACACCTCCCAGACCCCTCCGCTCCGCCTCCTCAGGTAAACTGACTGCCCCATCCCTCCGGGCGCCTGGCAGCCGTTCCTCGTGGTTTCGCCTCTTCTCTGCCCTGATCCCTCGCTGGTGGAACACCCTTCCGCAATCGGTCAGGACCGCGGAGTCACTTGCGATCTTCCGCAAGAGACTCAAAACCCACCTCTTCAGACTCCACTACCACTGAACTCTGTCCATCTAGCTAAATTGTCTTCACCACTGTTTACTTGTTCAACACTATACTCCCCCCCCCAAAAATGCACTAACCTTTTCCTTCCCGGTGTTACAGGTATGGTAGGCTGATGCCTGCAATGATGTCTATTGCTGTATTCCTGCACTGATCTCGTGCGCTAACTATGATTGTTCCTACCATGTATTAATGCACATCTTGTAAGTCGCTCTGGATAAGAGCATCTGCTAAATGCTTAAAATGTTAAATGTTAAATGAGACACACAGAACCACGCTCTACCTACTGAGCCACACAGAACCACGCTCTACCTACTGAGCCGCACAGAACCACGCTCTACCTACTGAGACACACAGAACCACGCTCTACCTACTGAGACACACAGAACCACGCTCTACCTACTGAGACACACAGAATCACTCTACCTACTGAGACACACAGAACCACGATCTACCTACTGAGCCACACAGAACCACGCTCTACCTACTGAGCCGCACAGAACCACGCTCTACCTACTGAGACACACAGAACCACGCTCTACCTGCTGAGACACACAGAACCACGCTCTACCTACTGAGACACACAGAACCACGCTCTACCTACTGAGCCGCACAGAACCACGCTCTACCTACTGAGACACACAGAACCACGCTCTACCTACTGAGACACACAGAACCACGCTCTACCTACCGAGCCACACAGAACCACGCTCTACCTACTGAGCCACACAGAACCACGCTCTACCTACTGAGACACACAGAACCACGCTCTACCTACTGAGACACACAGAATCACTCTACCTACTGAGACACACAGAACCATGCTCTACCGACTGAGACACACAGAACCACGCTCTACCTACTGAGACACACAAATCACTCTACCTACTGAGCCACACAGAACTATGCTCTACCTACTGAGACACACAGAACCACGCTCTACCTGCTGAGACACACAGAATCACTCTACCTGCTGAGACACACAGAACCACGCTCTGCCTGCTGAGGACACACAGAACCACGCTCTGCCTGCTGGGACACACAGAATCACTCTGCCTGCTGAGCCACACAGAACCATGCTCTACCTGCTGAGACACACAGAACCACGCTCTACCTGCTGAGCCACACAGAACCACGCTCTACCTACTGAGACACACAGAACCATGCTCTACCTACTGAGCCACACAGAACCACGCTCTGCCTACTGAGCCACACAGAACCACGCTCTGCCTGCTGAGACACACAGAACCACGCTCTGCCTGCTGGGACACACAGAACCACGCTCTGCCTGCTGGGACACACAGACCATCACTCTGCCTGCTGGGACACACAGAACCACGATCTACCTGCTGAGCCACACAGAACCACGCTCTACCTGCTGAGCCACACAGAACCACGCTCTGCCTGCTGAGACACACAGAACCACGCTCTGCCTACTGGGACACACAGAACCACGCTCTGCCTACTGAGACACACAGAACCACGCTCTGCCTGCTGAGCCACACAGAACCACGCTCTACCTGCTGAGACACACAGAACCACGCTCTACCTGCTGAGACACACAGAACCACGCTCTACCTACTGAGCCACACAGAACCACGCTCTACCTACTGAGCCACACAGAACCACGCTCTACCTACTGAGACACACAGAACCACGCTCTACCTACTGAGACACACAGAATCACTCTACCTACTGAGACACACAGAACCATGCTCTACCGACTGAGACACACAGAACCACGCTCTACCTACTGAGACACACAGAATCACTCTACCTACTGAGCCACACAGAACTATGCTCTACCTACTGAGACACACAGAACCACGCTCTACCTACTGAGACACACAGAATCACTCTACCTACTGAGACACACAGAACCACGCTCTACCGACTGAGACACACAGAACCACGCTCTACCTACTGAGACACACAGAATCACTCTACCTACTGAGCCACACAGAACCATGCTCTACCTACTGAGACACACAGAACCACGCTCTACCTACTGAGCCACACAGAACCACGCTCTACCTACTGAGACACACAGAACCATGCTCTACCTACTGAGCCACACAGAACCACGCTCTACCTACTGAGACACACAGAACCACGCTCTACCTACTGAGACACACAGAATCACTCTACCTACTAAGCCACACAGAACCATGCTCTACCTACTGAGACACACAGAACCACGCTCTACCTACTGAGACACACAGAATCACTCTACCTACTGAGCCACACAGAACCATGCTCTACCTACTGAGACACACAGAACCACGCTCTACCTACTGAGACACACAGAATCACTCTACCTACTGAGCCACACAGAACCACGCTCTACCTACTGAGACACACAGAACCACGTGTAACATTGCTGTTTTGGGTTATTATAATTACACAGAATCTGTATTCTTTTATTTGTTCTTTTCTTATTTACATGCGTTTTATTAATTTACTCTAATGGGCTACTGTATATTCACCGGGAAGATCGTAGCCCCTCCTTCTGTGACCCCATTTCCTGTGAGGTTGCCCCTTATAACTTTGGGTTTTCCCCCCCCTCTGCCTCTTTCCGGCGATGTCAAATGTGGAAAGAGCTGGAGCTGCGGATCAACTAGCTAGCTCCCAATACCGCAAGAATAAACGGTCAGAGACCAAAGAAAGAAGTTGTCCGTCTCCTCCTTGGACAAATAATTAAAAATACACAATGCAGAAAGACACCGGTCACACACGCTCTACCTACTGAGCCACACAGAACCACGTTCTACCTACTGAGCCACACAGAGAACCACGCTCTACCGACTGAGCCACACGGAACCATGCTCTACCTACTGAGCCACACAGAACCAATCTCACAACAGTAGGTGATGGAGACACACTTAGATAGATCCTTTATTTGTCATTGTAACACAACGAAATTGAAATGCCAACCAGTCAGTGCAACTTCTGGATTGGCTGAAGGATGCCCCCTGTGGATGTGGGCACAGTGCTAGTGTAGTGTAGCTTGGAAGGCGTGAGCTTGTGGTGACACCAGCTGATCGCAGTGATCTTAGGACAGGCCAACCTGGAAACCAACGCCAACCTGGAAACCAACGGCAACCACTCTGCCAGGCAAGGCACTCAACCCCCCCCCCCCCGGGCTGGGGGAACTCAAAAGTGATAACAATCTCTTGCCGAGAGCCGTGGAGAATCCCTTGTTTCTCAAGCACCCGTCTAACTAAACTATTTAAGCTTAGAAAATGGAGACTTAGGGGGGATTTGATTGAGGGTTTTTTTCATTCCTAAAAGGGATTAACAAAGTGAATTACCAAATATTTTTTAAAGATAAGTGGGGTCAGCAGAACAAGAGGCCACGGGTGGAAATGAGTTAAAGGCAAATTCCGCACAGATATTGGGAAGTTTTCTTTACACAGAGAGTTGTCAATGCCTGGAACAGCTTGCCAGGTCGGGTAGTAGAGGCAGAAACGCTTGGGCTATTCAAGTCCAGGCTAGATGCAGTACTGGATACTCTTTAGATTAGGACATGACGAGCCTAGATGGGCCGAACGGCCCGTTCTCCTCATTATGTATTCTTATGTTCTTATGTTCTATTATATTAAATGAACAAAATGAGACTTAGACTTCAAACAATACCTAATGCAGAATCTTTGATAGTTTTATGGTGAAGCAATGTGTCAGTTGACATGCTGTCAAAGCTACTCCTTGTGAGCACTGAAGGCCCTGCGATTCAGGGGGTAGTTTCACAAAAGTGATATGCTACAATTTTCCCTCTCACAGATCACAAATTATTGTCAAAATCTGTTTTGGATTGGATCACTGACAATTTGCTAATAAATGTGTTACAGCTTCAGGGTTATCAGAAACGCGCCTTCCCCTTACAGCATTCATGTTGCTTTTGGAGAATAATTCTGCACGGACATTTGGAAGTGTTTTCATGGAGAATGCCCACTCAGAGCCTGAATGACGTTCTGAAACCCATTTGCCTGTTTATTTACATATTTTCTGCTGATATAACCCAGCCCCACTTGTGTATTGAATATAACTGTGACACTGGGAGAGGAGGAGGGAGGAGTAGAGAGGGCTGCGCCTCTCTTTTGGCTGCTGTCGGGTGCTCCTGTTCCCTCCCACAGCCTGGAGAGGACTACAGGGCCTTGGACAGCAGCGGCCTCACTTACAGGCAGACTCACCTGAGGCTAATGAGCAATCAACTCAGCTGTGAGCCATTGCCTTCGTTAGGCCGTTATAAAAGCACAGCCTGCCATGCCTGAGAGAGGTTTTGGGGTTGAGAGTGCTGGTTTTTGTTGCAGTTTCCCTCTATTGCATAGTTTTTGGAGTTAAATGCTTTATCTTTGTGTTTGGTTTGAATTCTTTTAAAAAAGGTAATAAATTGGCCGTTGGTCTATCAGAACTCAATTTTAGTTTGGTCTTTCATCCACTCACCACCGGGCATGGTGGCCACCCCTGCCACCTTGCTACAATAACAAACAGAGTGTTTTTCTCGCTTGGTATGCCCACAGGCCTCCTCTCTGGGGGATTCCAAACCCAGAAGAATTACCTCAGGCACAAAGCGATGAGGAGCTTTACTTTGGTGTGTGAGTGTGAGTGTGAGTGTGAGTGTGAGTGTGAGTGTGTGTGCGTGCGTGCGTGCGCGTTTGTATGTGTATGTGTGAGTGACTGTGGGGTGTGAGTGAGTGTGGTGTGTGTGTGTGTGTATACGTGTGAGTGTGGAGTGTGTGTGTGTGTGAGTGGGTGTGTGTTCTGTGTGGCTCAGTAGGTAGAGCGTGGTTCTGTGTGGCTCAGTAGGTAGAACGTGGTTCTGTGTGTCTCAGTAGGTAGAGTGTGGTTCTGTGTGGCTCTGTAGTTAGAACGTGGTTCTGTGTGGCTCAGTAGGTAAAGCGTGGTTCTGTGTGGCTCAGTAGGTAGAACGTGGTTCTGTGTGTCTCAGTAGAGCGTGGTTCTGTGTCTCAGTAGGTAGAGCATGGTTCTGTGTGGCTCAGTAGGTAGAGCATGGTTCTGTGTGGCTTAGTAGGTAGAGCATGGTTCTGTGTGTCTCACTAGGTAGAGCGTGGTTCTGTGAGGCTCACTAGGTAGAGCGTGGTTCTGTGGGTCTCAGTAGGGTGGCATGTAGTGTAATGGTTAGGGAACTGGAATTTCAGCAGTTCAACTCAGAGGTTGCTGGTTCAATTCCCAGGTGGGACACATCTGCTGTTGTACCCTTGAGCAAGGTAGTTAACCTGTATTGCTTCAGTAAAATATCCAGCTGTATAAATGGATTGTATGTTAAGAAATGTAAACTGTGACTCTGCTAAATGCCTAAAAATGTCAAATGTAAAATGTAGTTGGTTCTGTGTTCTTGAATAAAACTATTTTTATCTCCTGTTGTGCTCTCTGGTATACCCAGAGGGTGTAGAGAGCTACTAAATTGGGAGAAAAACGGGGGGAAAAAATAAGAAACAATAAAAAATAAAAATAAACTATAAAGGAATATTTCCTCGCAATAAAACCCCATGAATGTTAAATGCAGTATGCTTGGCCTCAGAGGGGATTCTGAGCTGAAGGTCGTCTGTGCAGAGGGTCGTTGTGCCAGGTATAATGGATGGAAAGACGGCCAATTGAATTTTCCAGCGGTTGCCAGAAGCCTGACAGAAGAGAAAGGTCGTCTGTATTTACGTAAGTAAAACCGAGCGTGTTTGTGACACGACAAGCAATTATGAACGTTCAGAAAAAGCCACCCAGCCAACCCGTGACCTTTTGGCTTTTGTATCGGTGGGGGGGGTTATGAATGAATGAACATTGGATTTATAAAGCGCTTTTTTCCATGGAACCCAGAGCTCTTTACGATGAGTCAGGACCTCACCCTCATCAATGAAAACAAAGCAAACAGGCAACCAAAACAAAACAAAACAAAGCAACAAGCAACTAAAAAACAAACAAACAAAGACCAAGAAGAAAATAAATTATGCTATAAATGCATAATGGTGAAGACGGGTTTAGAACCGCGTCCCTGACAGGCAACGCACACTCGTATCAGACCAGCCAAGATATGGTGTGTTAGACTGCAAAAAGGTTTGAATTGTACAACTCTTGTTCAGCTGAGAGAGGTTTGCATGTTGGGACAGTGTTTTTGAGAAACGAGTCAAAGCAAAAGCAAAGCCAAAGTATAAAAATAAAATGAACTGTAAAACAAGGTTCCACTGCTTTGAAAGGTCTGGATTACGTTTAATGATTACATTTAATGTTACATTTAATGCGGCAATATTAGCATAATGGTTAAGGAACTAGGCTTGTAATGCAAAGGTTGCAGGTTTGATCCGAGGTGGGGCACTGCCGTTGTACCTTTAAGCAAGGTACTTAACCTGAATTGCTTCAGTAAAATATCCAGCTGTGTAAATAGATTGTATGTAAAGAAATGTGAAACTGTGTAAGTCGCTCTGGATAAGAGCGTCTGCTAAATGCCCGTAATGTAATGTAATGTAATGTAATGTATATAAACACTGTGCACAATAAATTACACTGGTCATAATGTCACAGACAGGACAGAGAGCCTTGTTTTTAATGAAGCTGTACGGGGAGGGAAAACCTGCAGTTTGTGCAAAAAGGGCCTGATTTGAGCAGCTCCCTTGTGAAGGCATGTCTGATCCTCCCTGCTGTGTGGAAACTGGGTCAGTCTGGAAGTTACCTGAGTGGGCGACACTGCCCCCTACTGGTTATATATACTGTATATAATATGAATGACCTCGTAGGACACTACAGAAGGCAACTGCTTGCTGTTATAATGGCCAAGGGAGGAACCACAAAGCACTGATAACAGGGGTGGGAATATTTGTGATTCTTGATTTTTCTGGGGGGAAAAAAGTGATAATTTGTGAACTGTTTGATTGTGGTTCGTGCCAATGCATTATAATTATTAAATAATAGAATTTTCTGCATTTTTTGAGCGTAAAATATACCTCATTACTTATATAGTCTATTTTATACAATCTCTTTTGTTCATCTTTACCAAGGGTGTGAATAGAAATGGAGCCTACTGTATATATATTTTTGTGTATATATATGTATATATACCCCTATTGACTTCAACACATACTTACCATTCCATGATAAATATATATATTTTTTAAGAATTTGTTTCAGATTTTATCCCATTTTCCCCCAATTTAGTAACGAATTACACCCTCTATTTTTATGGTCAATCCCTCCCTCGTATTGTGAGTTTGCTGCCGTAGCCCTGAGACCGGCAGTGACAAAGGCGAAGTATCGTCTCCTCCGAGACGGCACTCGCCAAGCCGTCGACTGTAACTCTGGTACTCCAGAGCCACTCCTATATGCAGCGAGCTCATATCGGCTTCCCTCCCCCCTCCCTGGGGCGGACAGCCAATTGCCGCCCCCTTGTGGCACTCCCGGTCAGAGCCGACTCTGGCGCGACCTGGTGGAATGGAACCCCGGTCGCAGTGACCAGCGTCAAACTTTCTAACCTTAAGTATAATTACATCTTAATTTTATTCAATCTCCCTTTTGTGGTGAAGAGGTGTCAGAACACCCCACTAGGCTGATAATGCAGGCAGTTCCCACTCAGCAGGTTACATCAGTGAAACAGGCGTCTAAACCCATGTAAGCCCAATCTGACTTCCCCAAACAATATTATAATAAGGGCTTACATTCCTGTCCTCAGGCCTACATGAAGCCTTTGATATTAATGATAAGAAACCACAGTATATTTAATCAACTCTAAATATTATATAATAAACTGTACGCAATATAGCATAAACTCAAAGACACACAGAGCTTAATCCTGAATCTGTAAAATCTTTTTTTCCATCCCAGCCATATGTCCTGTACATTTACTCATATTGGTTGATTGCAAGGAGGCTGTGCTGCACATTCCTAATGTGGCTGAAACTTCCTTGAACCGTTTGAATTGCCATTGTTGTATGAAATGTGCTATATAAATAAACTTGCCTTGACTTGCCTTTGATCAGGAAAGGGGCATTTGTGCAACATCCTGCTGCAGTGTACAACTGGACTCATCTGTGCCAAGAGAACAGATAAACATTTGCTATGTTGGCAAATTTACAAATTGTGCTAAGCTTATTACTGCATTTTTTTAATTATGAGTTATAAATAATGTATTGGTAAAGTTTCATAATAATATATACAGTACTGTGCAAATGTCTTAGGCCATTTGTGCTACAGTATGTGAAAGGTTCTGAGGGCCCCCAGTTTCCATGCCTGCTTGAGGAATGGCCCCTAGGGTATCAATAAAGTTCTTTAGTTTGACTTGTTCTGTTTCAGCTCTGAAGATTCAATGGGATGGGTGCTCAAAAATGGGCAGATGGCTCCGACTTGTGGACAAATGTAAGCACTGCACTGGATTCACATTTTTATCATGAACGTTTTTGGGCTGTGAAAACTCTTATGTAGCGGTCTCCTGGTGCTTTAAACGTGAGAAATCTCATTAACCAGGTCTCTGACTGTCAAAAACGGCCTATAAATATGTCTAAAACTATGCATAAAACGGACATTTTCCCATGGACATTTTATCCAGCGTTTTGCCCCAAAAGTGTGAAAACCTACCCAGTTAAAGAGCTTTCTTGGCCCCCATGTAAATTAAATAATGATGAAAATAATAATAATAAAATAATAATAATAATTAATTAGCAGCAGAAGCTAAGTCATTGAAATGTACAAATTGTGCTAAGCATTTTTTTAAATTACGAGTCATAAATAATGTATTGGTAAAGTTCCATAATTTGACACATATTAGATTGTGTAAATTAACAGACTCTCATGAATGCAGTCAGCCCTTTAAACCTGTTTGCACAGAAATATAAAAATGTCAACAAACCCCCTAGCAATGGCCCTCATCTACGAAACTACATTTGATCATAATTTCATCGTTTGCAGAATAAAAGCATGCACTGTATTGGGTGAACTGCGTGTGTCTAATCATATGGCTCCAGCAAGATGTGCTTTGAATAATATGCCTCCTTGTAAATCCCATTCTGCTGTATATATATGTCGTTTAGCGGATGCTTTTATCCAAAGCGACTTACAGTAGTGAATGCATACACATACAGTCAAGCTGGAAAGTCTGCACACCCCTTTCACCCTCTCCACGTTTCATTGCGTTACAGACTTATTCTACAATAGATTAAGTTCATTTTTTTGTCTAAAAAAATTCTACACAAAATAGCCCTAATAGCCTGCTAATTTATTAAAAATCTAAATGTAAAATATAATATGTACACAAGTGTGCACACCCTTTGATATGACACCCAAAAGTGAGCTGAGGTGCATTTTGTTTCCACTGATACGGCTTGAGATGTTTCCACAACTTGATTCTAGTCCACCTGTGGTAAATTCAATTGATTGGACATGATTTGGAAAGGCACACACCTGTCTATATAAGGTCCCACAGTTGACAGTGCATGTCAGAGTAAAAACCAAGCCATGAACTCCTAGGAACTCTCCATAGACCTCAGAGACAGAATTGTGTTGAGGCATAGATCTGGGGAAGGGTATAAAAACATTGCTAAAGCATTGAAAGCACCCAGGAGAACAGTGGGCTCCATCATTGTGAAATGGAAGAAGTTTGGAACCACCACAACTCTTCTTAGAGCTGGCCGTCTGGCCAAACTCAGTAACTCTTCTTAGAGCTGGCCGTCTGGCCAAACTCAGTAACCGGGCAAGAAGGGCCTTGGTCAGGGAGGTGACCAAGAACCCAATGGCCACTCTAAGAGAGCTTCAGAGTTCCTCTGCAGCGATGGGAGAACCTGGCAGAAGGACAACCATCAATATATGCCATTTAGCAGACGCTTTTATCCAAAGCGACTTACAGTAGTGAATGCCTACATTTTCCAGTATATGTGGCCCCAGGGGGGATTGAGCCCACAACCTAAGCGTTGCTAACGCCGTGCTCTACCTACTGAGCCACACAGAACCACGCTCTACCAACTGAGCCACACAGAACCATGCTCTACCAACTGAGCCACAGAGAACCACTCTAGCATCTCCCCCTCCGGTTCTGCTGTGGGAGGAAACGGTGGCAGTTTTCTGGAATGAGTGCGTAATGTAACGTCGCAGTAGACACACACACTCCATATGTAACAAATTATTTATTCTGAATATCGAGGAAACATTTTTACATTTACATTTTAGGCATTTAGCAGACGCTCTTATCCAGAGCGACTTACACAGTTTCACATTTATTTACATACAATCCATTTATGCTTTCTGTTACTGTGATGGGAAACGGGGGAAAAAAAAAAATAAAATACAAGGCTGTTTTGTTTGGTGGTTGATTTCAGGCAGTTAGGATTAATTTCTTGCCTTTAAAAAAATAAAATAAATGTTAAATAAAAGCTGTGCAATATTCCTTTGGTGTTCAGTGTAATGTATTCATTTCTGCACAAATACCAAATAACCTTTTTTTCTTTCTTTCTTTTTCTCCTTTTAAGACTATGGTTTTTAAGGTGCAATGGTCCTGTACAGCTTAAATAAACTCTACTTTGACAGAACAATATTATGTGTGCTCCATGCGAGTGATTTGGTGCTTTTACATGACATTTACATTACAGGCATTTAGCAGACGCTCTTATCCAGAGCGACTTACAAGATTACATTACATTACAGGCATATAGCAGACGCTCTTATCCAGAGCGACTTACAAGATTACATTACATTACATTACATTACAGGCATTTAGCAGACACTCTTATCCAGAGCGACTTACAGTTTACATTTCTTTACAATACATTTATACAGCTGGATATTTTACTGAAGCAATTCAGGTTAAGTACCTTTAGCTCAAGGGTACAACGGCAGTGTCCCACCTGGGGATTGAACCTGCAACCTTAACGTTACAAGCCCAGTTCCCTAACCATTATACCACACTGCCTGCCTGTATGTGCATGAATACATGGTAGGAACAATCATAGTTCACACAAGAGATCAGTGCAGTAATACAGCGATAGACATCGTTGCAGGCAGCTGCGCACCATACCTGTAACACTGGGAAGGAAAAGGTTAGTAATTTATTTGTGTATTTTTTTAAATGAGGATCAAATGTTTGTATTTATATACTATATTATATAATACATCAATGTTGTGACCCGCCCCCATTCATTCATTCATTCATATTTAAAAAAAAGTGCAATGCACATACAAAGCACAAGGGCAATTTTTTTAAATTCATTTACTGTTACATTCCCCCAAAAACAAAAATGCTACAATGGTGGTCGCTCTCAAAATTGAAATACCTCTCTCTCTCTCTCTTTCACCCCCTCCCCCTCTCTCTCTCCCTCCTCTCCCTCCCTCTCTCTCTCCTCCCTCCCTCCCTCCCTCCCTCCCTCCCTCCCTCCCTCTCTCTCTCTCTGTCTCTCTCGCCGTCTCTCTCTCTCTCTGGCCATGTCAGACCGCTCACTCGTTCCTATTCCCTATTCCCTATATAGTATATACTATATAGTGTACTATTTAGAGAACGAAAAGTAGTGTTTTCGGAGACTACAACTGAACGTCATTTGCGTCAAAAGAAAAAAAAGTGCCGGATATTCAGGTGACGCAAGCGGATGTGCTCAGTATCATAAACAAACCGAGCACTCATGGCGGCAGGTTTAAATGTGCTAAAGTTTTGAGTTTCAAAGACGGGCAAAATTTTGTGTAAATGTAAATAAATGTAAGTAACGTCGCTGTATTTCTTTCTGTCACCATTCTTTCCCTTCTCTCCTTCGGTATGACACGACCGCATTGCATTGTGGTAGACGGGATCAATTCTAGGGTAAAGTAGGGTACAGTCGATGTACACTACAAATCACGGTGAATTGTGGGTATTTTCTCGTTCCCTATTTAGTGTACGAAATTCACATTTTAGAATTCGTCGCACTCTACAAAATGGCGTCCACACAAAGTAGTGTACTAAATAGGGAATAGGGAGTGGTTTCGGACACGGCCTCTGTCTCTCTCTCGCTCGCTGTCTCTCTCTGTCTCTGTCTCTCTCTGTCTCTGTCTCTCTCTGTCTCTGTCTCTCTCTCTCCCTCCCTCCCTCTCTCTCTCTCTGTGTCTCTCCCTCCCTCCCTCTCTCTCTCTCTCTCACTATCTGTGGTATTTTTCTAGAAAAGAATGACTAAACATTTTCAGGGGGGGCTGAGATGAAAGACGAGGGGGGCGCTAAAGACCCCGTAAATAAGGTCTAAAATCGCCACTGGTCTTGGAATATGTCACGGTTTTTGTGAGTCACGTCTTCTTCAGGATGCTAAGACAGGAAAATGCCGGTGGGAAATGATTGTGACTCCACAAACTGCCAAATGCCCATGAATGTCAGGTTTATGTTTATAAATATATTTCTTCTTGTACTTTATAAAGCAGTAACTAATTTCAAAAGTAGTAATGGCAAAATAATGGTATATATTAGATGAGCTATCAATTATGTATAGATCCATATGATTTAAATGATTTGAGAAGTATTTATATTAAGGCAATGCTGCTGCATTGTGCGTGCATGCCGAAATTTGCATAAAATTTAATTTGATGCAATTTGAACCGCTTTTCGGGGTCCACATTTTCGGGCACCCCTTCTAAGATGAATCTACGCATCCTAAAGAGTATCTCTGCCAGATTTGGCGCTGACCGGACTAATAAATATCTACGTCTGGATTCCAAGCGCATTTGGCGTCATGGCAACAACATCGTTTGAAAGTCCTGTTGTCATGACTGCAACGAGAGCAAACAACGCACTCTCCACAGAAACCCACAGACAGTTAGCCGGCTAGGTAGCTAGTGGACACGTAAAAACTATTTAAAACGTAAAACTTTTAACTATTTTATTTTTTCCCCATTATTCTGTCGTCATGGCGTTACCTATGCTGCCTGGATTTTCGCCCAACAAAAACGTGAGTTAACTCCGAAAGTACATAAAATATCAACTTGTTCAAGCTAAGTTACAAAAATTCGCGTTTAACGTTTAGTGAGTTAAAAGCATCTGGCTAACCGCTAACTTTCATTTAGCGAACTTTACCTGATGGTTTGAGTTCATTTTAGTCAGGTGCTCAACTATTGTTACCGTTGGTAATGTTGCTATTTTGGTAATGTTACAAGCAAACGGTTAATTAGCGGTAAGGTTAACTAGCAAGAGGGCTAATTGCTTTCAAATAACCACTTTAGCTTGTCGTGCTAACGTTCGCTAGTTAGTTAAGGGCAGCTAACGTTAACATTACAACAGTTGACAAATTCAACTGTGTGTGTGTATGTGTGCCAGGGTTTCCGTTATCCGGTAATTACCATTTTTTACCGGGAAATCTGTTGAAGTCCGACATATTTAAATCTCTCCGGTCATAATGTCCGGTGAAAATAATTCCCTCTAAGCACAATGCGAAAAAGCGTAAGAAGTTAAATGATATGAGCCAGCAATAGGTTATTTTTTGTTGTTGTTTTCAAATAGTTTTTATTCTATTTCATTTTATCTGAGAAAAGGTCTGTAGCGAACGGAAATTATTTGATTTCAAGTCGGCAGCAGCACGCCGTACTTAAAATGTTATGAGTCAGATAGGCCTACAGGTAACTTCTTGTTTGTTTGCAAATCGTTTTTATTCTGTTTTATTTTATCTGAGAATATGTAGGCCTAAAGCTGAAGGAAATTCTTTGTGTTTACGTGTTGCCCCAACGAACGTAGGCTAGCGTAATATGTATGTATTTATTTATTTTTAAAATAGCGTTATGCACGTGAGTCTATTGACGGGACTTATTTTATTTGGAATATAATGTATAAGCAAAAGTAGCCTACTTTTCAATAAAAAATATTATAAATGTACATGCCTTGATGATGTCATTATTTATATAGCCTGCCTATCAATTGTTTTTAAGCTCAATAAATACAGATAATATTTGACCGGAATTTCTTCCATTTGTCCGGAAACTGATGTGTGCGTGTGTGTGTGTGTGTCTGTTTGTGTGTGTGTGTGTGTGTGTGTGTGTGTGTGTGTGCGTGCGTGTGTGTGTATTTGTGTGTGCGTGCGCGTATGTGTGTGTGTGTGTGTGTGTGTGTGTATGTGTGCGTGCGTGTGCATGTGTGTGTGTGTGTATGTATGTATGTGTGTGTGTGTGTGCGTGTGTGTGTATGTGTGTGTGTATGTGCGTGTGTGTGTGTGTGTATGTGCGTGTGCATGTGTGTGTGTATATGTGTGCGTGCGTGTGTGTGTGTGTGTGCCTGTGCGTGTGTGTTTGTGTCTGGGTGTGTGTGTGTGTGTGTGTGTGTGTGTGTGTATGTGTGCGTGTGCGTGCGTGCGAGTGTGTGTGTGTGTCTCTGTGTGTGTGTGTTTCTGTGTCTCTGTGTCTCTGGTGCGCGTGTGTGTGTGTGTGTGTGCGCTCCTACAGCTGGGCAAGGAGAAGTTTCACAAGTCCCAGCACTTCGACTACTCGCATGGAGTTCCGTTCCTGGTGGGCTCTGAGAAGCCGGGCATCGGTGGGGAGCTGCTCCTGGGACAGCAGCCGCAGCCCCGGACCTCCAGCGCAGCAGGGGGCAGCAACGTGCCTTCATGGCTGCAGTTTGACAAAAAGGTTCCTCCGAAAACACCAGCAGTTTTCCATTTTCCATTTTAGGCATTTTAGCAGACGCTTTTATCCAGAGCGACTTACACAATTGACATTTCTTTACATGCAATCCATTTATACGGCTGGATATTTTACTGAAGCAATTCAGGTTAAGCACCTTTAGCTCAAGGGGTACAACGGCAGTGCCCCCCCACCTGGGAATCGAACCTGCAGCCTTTGAGTTACAAGCCCGGCTCCCCCTAACCACTACACTACACTTGCCAGCCGCTGCAATCCGTCTTACTTTCGATTTTAATTTTAATTTTAATTTTAATTTTAATTTTAATTTTAATTTTTATGTTTGCCTGCAGGTGCTCTCGTTTGATGGCCACTTTCAGGAGCCCGTGTTCCAGAAGAGAGAGGAGACCTACAGAGTCCGGAAGTGTAAAATATACATTTTCCTGGAGGATGACACCGTTCAGGTTGTGGAGCCAGAAGTCAAGAACAGTGGAATTTCACAGGGTAACTTTCAGACTCCTCTACCACTGAACTCTGTCCATCTAGCTCCTCGCGGTCTCGCCTCTTCAAGAGACTCAAAACCCACCTCTTCAGACTCCACTACCACTGAACTCTGTCCATCTAGCTCCTCGCGGTCTCGCCTCTCAAGAGACTCAAACCCACCTCTTCAGACTCCACTACTACTGAACACTGTCCATCTAGCTCCTCGCGGTCTCGCCTCTCCAAGAGACTCAAAACCCACCTCTTCAGACTCCACTACCACTGAACACTGTCCATCTAGCTCCTCGCGGTCTCGCCTCTCAAGAGACTCAAAACCCACCTCTTCAGACTCCACTACCACTGAACTCTGTACATCTAGCTCCTCACGGTCTCGCCTCTCCAAGAGACTCAAAACCCACCTCTTCAGACTCCACTACCACTGAACACTGTCCATCTAGCTCCTCATGGTCTCGCCTCTCCAAGAGACTCAAAACCCACCTCTTCAGACTCCACTACCACTGAACTCTGTCCATCTAGCTCCTCGCGGTCTCGCCTCTCCAAGAGACTCAAAACCCACCTCTTCAGACTCCACTACCACTGAACTCTGTCCATCTAGCTCCTCGCGGTCTCGCCTCTCCAGAGACTCAAAACCCACCTCTTCAGACTCCACTACCACTGAACTCTGTCCATCTAGCTCCTCGCGGTCTCGCCTCTCAAGAGACTCAAAACCCACCTCTTCAGACTCCACTACCACTGAACTCTGTCCATCTAGCTCCTCGCGGTCTCGCCTCTCCAAGAGACTCAAACCCACCTCTTCAGACTCCACTACCACTGAACTCTGTCCATCTAGCTCCTCACGGTCTCGCCTCTCCAAGAGACTCAAAACCCACCTCTTCACACTCCACTACCACTGAACTCTGTCCATCTAGCTCCTCGCGGTCTCGCCTCTTCAGGGGAGAGAGGAGGGAGAGAGAGAGAGAGAGAGAGAGAGAGAGGGGAGAGGGAGGGAGGAGAGAGGGAGGGGAGAGAGAGAGAGGGAGAAAGAGAGAGAGAGAGGGAGGGAGGGGAGGGGAGAGAGGGGAGGGGAGAGAGAGAGAGAGAGCCAATCGCCGCCCCCTAGTGGCACTCCCGGTGAGAGCTGAACCCGGGCCGCAGCGGCCAGCGTCGAACGTCGTAACGCCACACCACCCGAGAGGCCCCCCGCCCGTACGTTGTCAACGTTTCTGTTTCTGTTTCCTGTTTCTGGCCCCTCAGGAACGCTGATCCGACGACAACGCGTTCCCCTGCCGGCGCCCGACGACGGACGGTTCTTCACGTGGCGCCACTTCAACCTGGGCCAGCAGGTGGTGCTGTTCTCCCGGACCTTCACACTGACGGACTGCGACGCCTTCACCTCGGGCTTCCTGCGAGACATGGGGGTGCGCGTGAACGCCCCCGTCTCCACGCCTGGCGACCCCTACAGCGACCTCCGCAGAAAGGTGCGAGAGAAGCGGGCCACAACTTTCCACCCTAACCCTCTCCTCTCTCTCTCTCTCTCTCTCTCTCTCTCCTCTCTCTCTCTCTCCCTCTCTCCTCCTCTCTCCCTCTCTCTCTCTCCTCTCTCTCTCTCTCTCCCCTCCTCTCTCCTCTCTCTCACCCTCTCTCTCTCTCTCCTCTCCCTCCCTCCCTCCCTCTCACCCTCTCTCTCTCTCTCCCTCTCTCTCTCCTCCTCCTCTCCCTCTCTCCTCCTCTCTCTCTTCTCTCTCTCTCTCTTTCCTCCTCTCTCTCTCTCTCTCCCTCCCTCCCTCTCTCTCTGCAGTGCACGTTACCCTAACGTTTTCAGAAGTTTGGTTTTTCCAGAAGTTTTTCAATTTGGTGGCCAATTGCACCCTCTATTTGTTTTTATTTGCCCTCCCGAGTCCGCCGCTTGTCTCCACGGGGCAAGCTAATTCTCTGAGGGGCAGCGAACCGTGAGCCGGCACCAGTTCGCCGATCAGCCAATTAGCTTGCCTCGTAGTGACGGGAGGCGGGCTCATGGAAAAATGGGGAAAAATCTGAAACAAGTAAAAAAAAAAATATATATATATATACTGTAAATGTTGTTTCTCTATTACCCCACGAGTAGTGATGGGCGGCAGGGCTTGTGAGGGCATGCAGTGTTGCACAGCCTTCGAGGAGAGAGAGAGAGAGATAGAGAGAGGGAGAGAGGGAGAGAGGGAGAGAGGGAGGGAGGGAGGGAGGGAGGGAGGGGAGAGAGAGAGAGGGAGGGAGGGAGAGAGAGAGAGAGAGAGAGAGGAGAGGGAGAGAGAGAGAGAGGGAGAGAGAGAGAGAGAGAGAGGGAGAGACAGAGAGAGAGAGCGATAGAGAGAAAAAAACAGGGGGGGGAACGGACAGCACATGACATTTGTGTTAAACCGCGCGGCCCCCTCCCCCCCAGATGGAGGAGAGCATGCGGCCGCGGCGGCCCTACGAGAGGCAGGACACGCTGAGGCAGTTCCTCGATCACGACCGCAGCGTGCTGCGCTTCTACTGCCGCTGGGACGACCCGGACGAGCTGGGAGGGGACGCCGCCGCCGGCGCCTGACGCTGCACTACTTCCTCGCCGACGACACCGTGGAGATACGCGAGGTCTCCGCCCGCAACGGGGCCGCGACAAGCCGTGCCAAGTTCCTGGAACCGCAGCAAGCTGCCCAAGGTGAGCGAACGAGGAGGCGGCGGTGCCTGACCTCACCTCTGACCCTCACCTCTGACCTCACTTTTTGACCTTACTTTGACCTTACTTTACTTTGTTCTCACTTTACTTTTAATTTTGATTTTTACACTTTTGACCTTTTGACTTTTTACTGACTTCTTACTTTGACCTCACTTCTTTACTGACCTCACCTTGACCTCACTTTTTAATTTTGACCTTTGATTTTGACTTTGATTTTACTTTGATTACTTTGACCTTTACTTCACTTTACTTTGACCTCACTCTCTGACCTCACCTTGATTTACTGACCTCACCTCTGACCTCACTGACCTCACCTCTGACTCTTTTGACTCACTTTTACTTTAATTTCTTTGACTTTTCATTTTACTTGACTTTTACTTAATTTTTACCTTTACTTTGTCTTTTACTTTACTCACTTTTTGATTTTTACTTTGATTTCACTTTTTGATTTTTTACACTTTGATTTTTTACTTTTGATTTTTTACTTTGATTTCACTTTACTGATTTTTTACTTGACTCTTTACTCTTTGACTTTGACTTTACTTCTTTTGATTACTTTACTTTTAATTTTTTTTTACTTCTTTGATTTCTTTACTTTGAATTTACTTTGATTTTACCTTGATTTCACTTTTGTTCTTTACTTTTACTTTTTTAATTTTGATTTTTACTTTTGATTTTTTACTTTTTGAATTTTTACTTTTGATTTTACTTTGATTTTTTACTTACTTTGTTCTTTTACTTTACTTTTTTAATTTTGATTTTACTTTCATTTAATTTTTTACTTTTTATTTTTTACTACTTTTTGATTTTTTAATTTAATTTTTACTTTATTTTTTTGTTTTTACTTTAATTTTTTGACTTTTGATTTTGACTTTGATTTTAACTTTGATTTACTTTGACTTCACTTTTTGATTTACTTTACTTTTGATTCTTACTTTGATTTTTACTTTTTTGACTTTACTTTTACTTGACTCTTTTGACTTTTTTGACTTTTACTTGATTTTGATTTTACTTTTGATTTTTTTACTTTGATTTTTACTTTAATTTTTACTTTTTACTAGACTTTGATTTTTACTTTACTTTAATTTTGATTTTTACTTTGACTTTACTTTTGATTTTTACCTTTGATTTTTTACTACTTTGACTACTGATTTTTTTTGATTTACTTTTGATTTTACTTTGATTTTACTTTTACTTTAATTTTGATTACTTTGATTTTACTTTGACTTGATTTTTACTTTAATTTTGACCCTCACCTCTGACCCTCACCCCTGACCCTCACCTCTGACCCTCACCTCTGACCCTCACCTCTGACCCTGACCTCACCTCCTGACCCTCACCTCTGACCCTCACCTCTGACCCTCACCTCTGACCCTCACCCTCACCTCTGTCCCTCACCCTCACCTCTAACCCTGACCCTCACCTCTGACCCTCACCTCTAACCCTCACCCTCACCTCTGACCCTCACCTCTAACCCTCACCTTACTAATTTTACTTTGACCCTCACTTTAATTTTGATTTACCTCTGACCCTCACCCCTGACCCTCACCTCTGACCCTCACCTCTGACCCTCACCTCTGACCCTCACCTCTGTCCCTCACCCTCACCTCTAACCCTGACCCTCACCTCTGACCCTCACCTCTGACCCTCACCTCTGACCCTCACCTCTGACCCACCTCTGACCCTCACCCTCACCTCTGTCCTCACCTCACTCTCTGACCCTCACCTCTAAACCCTGATTTTTACTTTGATTTGATTTTTACCCTTTACCCTGATTTTTTACTCTGACCTTTAACCTTTACTTTAATTTTGACCCCTGACCCTCACCTCTGACCCTCACCTCTAACCCTCACCTCTAACCCTGACCCTCACCTCTGACCCTCACCTCTGACCCTCACCTCTGACCCTCACCTCCTAACCCTCACCCTCACCTCTGTCCCTCACCCTCACCTCTAACCCCTCACCCTCACCTCTGACCCTCACCTCTGACCCTCACCTCTAACCCTCACCCTCACCTCTGTCCCTCACCCTCACCTCTAACCCTCACCCTCACCTCTGACCCTCACCTCTGACCCTCACCTCTAACCCTCACCCTCACCTCTGTCCCTCACCCTCACCTCTAACCCTCACCTCTGACCCTCACCTCTAACCCTCACCCTCACCTTGTCCCTCACCCTCACCTCTAACCTCACCCTCACCTCTGACCCTCACCTCTGACCCTCACCTCTAACCCTCACCCTCACCTCTGTCCCTCACCCTCACCTCTAACCCTCACCTCTGACCCTCACCTCTAACCTCACCCTCACCTCTGTCCCTCACCCTCACCTCTGACCCTCACCTCTAACCCTGACCCTCACCTCTGACCCTCACCTCTGTCCCTCACCCTCACCTCTAACCCTGACCCCTATCCCTCACCCCCTCACCTCTAACCCTCACCCCTATCCTCTAACCCTGACCCTGACTCTCTCTCTCTCTCCCTCACCCCAACCCTAACCCTGACTCTCCCTCTCTCTCTCTCTCTCCCCCTCCCTCCCTCCCTCTCTCTCTCTCTCTCTCTCCCTCTCCCTCCCTCCCTCTCTCTCTCTCTCTCTCTCTCTCAGAAGACTCCCGTTCCTCACCTGCAGCCAGGAGAGGACACCACTCGCACGGTGCTCAACGTGTTCGGTCCGATGGGGCACCGGGGGCGCTACCTTCTGGACAATCTGAGGGTAGGGGTGACGGTTTTTTTTCTCCCCGATTTAGTGGTCAATTCTATCAAATCAAATCAAATTTGTTTGTAGAGCGCTTTTCACAAATGCATCGTCACAAAACGCTTAACAGAGGGGGAGCCCAGGCCTAGACCCCCAAGAGCAAGCCTAAAGGCAACAGTGGCAAGGAAAAAGGGAGAAACCTTGGGAGGAACCAGACTAAAAGGGGGGGGAGCCCATCCAGGGTGTGTCCAAAAAAGACCGTATCACGGTCAGTCCAAGGTGACTCAGGGCTGAATGGCTTTGCCTCCTGAGTTAGGTAGTCAGTGGGGGGGGGGCTAAACCACGTGAAGGGGGTCCATAAAAAAGCAGTGCTATATCCAGATCCAGGAACTGGGGTAGGCGTGGGGGTGAGGGTTGATGGGGGCAGCTCACACTTCTCGCAGGATCTAGGGCTCGGGGGCACCTAGTCAGAGGCCGAGGCAGAGAAGAGACCATGCAGTCAGAAAAAAAGCAGTGCTATAGCCAGTAGCATTATGTGAGAGCAGGGGAGCACAAGCATAGGAAATATAATGTCAAATAATTAAATAATATATATGAATAAAGTAATTATACCCTCTATTTATTTGGATTAACCCTCCCTCCCCCACGAACCCGCCCCACGTCTCTACGGGGGCAAGCTACTCGCCGAGGCCGGCGATGATCCGCCTCCTTTGAGACGCAACTCACCGACCTCCCTCTCCTCCTCCTCCTCTCTCTCTCTTTCTCGTCCTCTCTCTCTCTCTCTCTCCCTCTCCTTCTCTCTCTCTCTTTCTTGTCCTCTCTCTCTCTCCTCCTCCTCCTCCTCCCCTCTCTCTCTCTCTCTCTCTCTCCTCCCCCTCTCTCTCCCTCCCTCCCTCTCTCTCTCTCCTCCTCCTCCCCCTCTCTCTCCCTCCCTCCCTCCCTCTCTCTCTCTCCTCCTCCTCCCCCCCTCTCTCTCCCTCCCTCCCTCTCTCTCTCTCTCTCTCTCCTCCCCCTCTCTCTCCCTCCCTCCCTCTCCCTCTCTCCCTCCTCCTCCCCCCCTCCCTCTCTCTCTCCCTCCCTCCCTCTCCCTCTCTCCTCCTCCTCCCCCTCCCTCTCTCTCTCTCTCTCTCCCCCTCTCTCTCCCTCCCTCTCTCCCTCTCCTCCTCCTCCTCCCCCTCCTCTCTCTCTCTCCTCCCCCTCTCTCTGTCTCTCTCTCTCTCTCTCTCTCTCTCTCAGACTGGCACACCAAGCGAGGACTACTACAAGGACTGTGACTTGGTGCTGGGGTCGGTGATCAACGTGTGGGGCCGCAACGTGCTGCTGTGCGACTGGGACGACTTCACCAAGGATTTCTACCAGTCCAAGTATGGCATTGGTGAGCACCGCTGTTCTGAGACTAAACCCTTTATCGCCGGGTGGTCTCTCACAACACACACACAGAGAGGATTGTGGGTAGTGTAGTCTCTCAGACACACAGAGAGGATTGTGGGTAGTGTAGTCTCTCACACACGCCAGCTCACCCTCCCCCTTCCCCCTGGGGCTGACACGACCAGGGCCGGTCTGGTACAGTCGGGTTTTTTCGAACCGCGACCACGATAGGCAGCTCACACTCAGCCACAGAAGTAGGGGTTGCGGTTAGACCGCTGCGCTTCCTGAGGCCCTCTCTCCGACTCTCTCTGCCCGCAGAGGAGCTCCCTCCGGTGGACGACAGAGTTAGCCCGGCCCCCAGGCGCGCCAGGGAGGTGCCCCCCTACAACGGCTTCGGCTCGGAGGAGGACTCCCTCTCCTCCTGCAAAGGCCTGGTGCTCAAGCCCCCAGCCAAAGACGTCAAGAAGCTGAGGGAGAAAGACAGGTGCGTGTGTGTGTGTTAGTGTCTGTGTGTGTACTGAGACACACAGAACCACGCTCTACGTACTGAGCCACACAGAACCACGCTCTACCTACTGAGACACACAGAGCCACGCTCTACCTACTGAGACACACAGAACCACGCTCTACCTACTGAGCCACACAGAACCACGCTCTACCTACTGAGACACACAGAACCACGCTCTACCTACTGAGACACACAGAACCACGCTCTACCTACTGAGACACACAGAACCACGCTCTACCTACTGAGACACACAGAACCACGCTCTACCTACTGAGCCACACAGAACCACGCTCTACCTGCTGAGACACACAGAACCACGCTCTACCTACTGAGACACACAGAACCACGCTCTACCTGCTGAGACACACAGAACCACGCTCTACCTACTGAGACACACAGAACCACGCTCTACCTGCTGAGACACACAGAACCACGCTCTACCTACTGAGACACACAGAACCACGCTCTACCTACTGAGACACACAGAACCACGCTCTACCTACTGAGACACACAGAACCACGCTCTACCTACTGAGACACACAGAACCACGATCTACCTACTGAGACACCCAGAACCACGCTCTACATACTGAGACACACAGAACCACACTCTATCTACTGAGACACACAGAACCACGCTGTACCTACTGAGCCCCACAGAACCATGATCTACCTACTGAGACACACAGAACCACGCTCTACCTACTGAGCCACACAGAACCACGCTCTACCTACTGAGCCACACAGACCATTAACTGAAACGCGGAGAGACGAGGGAGAATTTCACGTGCGATTGTTTTGTTTTCTGTTTTTTTGTTTTTTGTTTTTTTACATTTGTTTCAGATTTCTTTCCTGTTTTTGTCCTCAATTTAGTAGCCAATTACACCCAGTATTTATTTAGATTTACCCTCCCCCCCACTCGAGTCCACCGCTAATTCTCCATTACCAGCTAATTCTCAGAGGGCAGCTAGCTTTGTTGTCAGATTTTTCTCCCAATTTGGTAGCCAATTACACCCTCTCTAGTCCACCGCCCGTCTACGGTGACGCTAATCCTCTGAGGGCAGCAAACTCCCCCTCCCCCTGGGGCGGACAGCCAAACGCCCCCGCTCCCGATCGGGGCTGACGACCAGGGCCGGTCTGGTAGAGACGGGTTTCAAACCACGTCCCTGATAGGCAGCACACACTCGTACAGGACTAGCCAAAATACGCGTGTGACGTACGTGATAAGGACCCAGACGCAGATCAGGATAAGGCAAAGAATCGTTTTAATATAAAGCAGGGGTCAAAACCAGGAGTCAGGGTAGCGTAGGTACAAAATCACGAAGCAAGAGAAGTCACAAAAAACAATCCAAAAGTCAAAACCGGGAAGCAGATAGGCAAACAAACAAAATCGACAGGCAGGCTCGGAGTGAAAACAGAAGGGGTGTCTCGGGAAATACTACAGACTCTGGCTTACAAGGAATTGGCTCAGGGAATGAAGATCAACGTTCTGACGGGGAAGGAACATAAACACGGAACTTATATACAAACAGGAAAGGGAAACACAATAGGAATCAGGTGTGACTGGGAGGAGAGAGGTAGGAAAACAGGTGTAAACATTGGGAATCGTTAATCCAATAACGAGGGGAAACGCAAGACACGGACTGGGAATAATACAAACACATAGACAATAAACGACCTGGAAGAACAGGCAGACACGTGCATATAAAGAAGGGGAGGAACGCATAAAGAAAACTGCGTGCGAATGAAAAGAAAAGTGAAAAGCTAACAGCCTGGTTTAGATTAACCCAGAATTTGACAGCTCTCTCCCTCCCCCTCTCTCCCTCTCTCTCCCCCTCTCTCTCTCTCTCCCTCCCCCCCTCTCTCCCTCCCCCTCTCTCCCTCTCCCTCTCCCTCTCTCCCCCTCTCTCTCTCTCTCTCTCTCTCTCTCTCCCTCTCTCTCTCCCTCTCTCTCCCTCTCTCCCTCTCCCTCTCCCTCTCCCTCTCTCCCTCTCCCTCTCTCTCTCTCTCTCTCTCTCTCTCTCTCTCTCTCTCCTCTCTCTCTCTCTCTCTCTCTCTCTCTCTCTCTCTCCCCCTCTCTCTCTCTCTCTCTCCCCTCTCTCTCTCTCTCTCCCTCTCCCTCTCCCTCTCTCTCTCTCTCTCTCCCCTCTCCCTCTCTCTCCCTCTCTCTCTCTCTCTCCCTCTCTCTCTCTCTCTCTCTCTCTCTCTCTCTCTCTCCCTCTCTCTCCCTCCCCTCTCTCCCTCTCTCTCTCCCTCTCTCCCTCTCTCTCACAGACAGGGGATAGTGAGCAATGTGCTACGATTTGTGGGCAAAATGGTGTCAGACATTCCAGTGGACACGGAGAGGATGTTCATCATCTCCTACCACCTCAGCGACGACACGCTCTCTGTGTACGAGCGCACTCAGAGGAACCTGGGTAAGACGCCTCTTGGCACTATGTTTTTGGTGGTGTTCTTTGTTTCACATTTTTATCCCATCCTCTCCCAATTTGGTAGCCAATTACACCCGCTATTTTCAAGTCAATTCCCCCCCTCGTAATGTGAGTTTTGCTGCCGTAGCCCTGAGACCGGCGGTGACAAAGGCGAAGAATCGTCTCCTCCGAGCCGGCACTCGCCATGCCGTCGACCGTAACTCTGGCACACACAGAGCCACTCCTGTACGCAGCGAGCTCGTATCGGCTTCCCTCCCTCCTCCCTGGGGCGGACAGCTCAATTGCCACCCCCGGGGGCATTCCCGGCCAGAGCCGACTCTGGCGCGGCCGGTGGAATCGAACCCCCCAGACCACATATACCGATAAAATGTACGCATCCACAGCTGTAAGCCGCTTTTGGATAAAAGCGTCCGCCAAACGGTGGATCCATTATTATCATATCGCTATACGTTACAGTGTGCGCGCGCGCGCGGAGAGAGAGAGCGGCCATCGCGAGTGTGCGTTTATCGCATTGCCATACGTTACAGTGTGTTTGTGCGCGCGCGCGGAGAGAGAGAGAGAGCGAGTGACCATGTCACGCGAGTGTGCGTTTTTGTGCGTTTTTGTGCGTTTTTTTGTTTCTGCGCCACGCCGCTGGTTGCAGGCGTGATCGGAGGTAAGTTCCTGGAGAGGGGACGGGTGAAGACGCCGGGGCAGGAGGTGTTCAAGAGCGACCCGTCGCGGTGCTTCAGGGCACAGGACCTGTACGTGGGAGCCAGGCTGTGCCTGAACGCGCACGAGTTCCAGCTGACGGACGCCGACGAGTTCACCCTCAGCTACATGGAGCAGAATGCAGAGGAGGTACCCGCTCCACGCACCGACATTTTCTTTTCTCTCTCCCTCTCTCTCTCTCCCTCTCTCTCTCTCTCTCTCTCTCTCTGTGATTGTTCTCCTCTCTTCCTCCCTCTCTCTCTCTCTCTCCCTCTCTCTCTCTCTCTCTCTCTCTCTCTGTGATTGTTCTCCTCTCTCCCCCTCTCTCTCTCTCTCTCTCTCTCTCTCTCTCTCTCTCTCTCTTTCTGCTTTTCTCTCCAATTTAGTGTCCAGTTTTACCCTTTTTTTTAACCCTCCCCCCTATGTTGGTTGCAGATGTCCCTAAGGAGGAGTGTAGATGTTTCCCATAGGCTGGATTCTTTAAGTATACAGTGCCTATAGAAAGTCATCATACCCTTTTGAAATAGTCGCTTTTTTTTTGTCTTACAGCCTGAAATGAAAGTACATAAAATCCATCTTTTTACCGCTCTATTTACACATTTTGCACTATTTAACTCACAGAGCCACTCCTACATTGACATTTTCACATTTTAGGCATTTAGCAGACGCTCTTATCCAGAGCGACTTACACAGTTTACATTTCTTTAACATACAATCCATTTATACAGCTGGATATTTCACTGAAGCAATTCAGGATAAGTACCTTTAGCTCAAGGGGTACAACAGCAGTGCCCCCCCACCTGGGAATTGAACCAGCAAATTGACATGAAAAAGAGAGAGGGTGTAATTGGCCACTACATTGGTGGTGGGAGAAAATAGGGTACACAAATGAATGAATGAAACGGTCTGATGAGTGCGCGTCCGAAACGGGAGATGAATTGTTTTGTCTAGTTCCCCAGGGCCAACATAGGGACCATTGTGAGCAAACTGAGGTCTCTCAGCGCAGACAGGCGGAGGGAGATCACGCAGTTCTTAGCCCTGAGTGATCCTGAGAGCACAGGAGTCATCCAGTATGAGTCATTCAGGTTAGTCATCCTGTGTGAGTCATTCAGTGTGAGTCTCTCAAGTGTGACTCTCTCAAGTGTGAGTCATTCAGTGTGACTCTCTCAAGTGTGAGTCATTCAGTGCGAGTCTCTCAAGTGTGAGTCATTCAGTGAGAGTCTCTCAAGTGAGTCTCTCAAGTGTGAGTCATTCAGTGTGAGTCTCTCAAGTGAGTCATTCAGTTTCAGTCTCTCAAGTGTGAGTCATTCAGTTTGAGTCTCTCAAGTGTGAGTCTCTCAAGTGTGAGTCATTCAGTGAGAGTCTCTCAAGTGAGTCTCTCAAGTGCGAGTCATTCAGTGTGAGTCTCTCAAGTGAGTCATTCAGTGTGAGTCTCTCAAGTGTGAGTCATTCAGTTTGAGTCTCTCAAGTGTGAGTCTCTCAAGTGTGAGTCATTCAGTGCGAGTCTCTCAAGTGTGAGTCATTCAGTGAGAGTCTCTCAAGTGAGTCTCTCAAGTGTGAGTCATTCAGTGTGAGTCTCTCAAGTGAGTCATTCAGTTTCAGTCTCTCAAGTGTGAGTCATTCAGTGTGAGTCTCTCAAGTGTGAGTCATTCAGTGTGAGTCTCTCAAGTGAGTCATTCAGTTTCAGTCTCTCAAGTGAGTCATTCAGTTTCAGTCTCTCAAGTGTGAGTCATTCAGTGTGAGTCTCTCAAGTGTGAGTCATTCAGTGCGAGTCTCTCAAGTGTGAGTCATTCAGTGTGGGGCCCTGGTCTCTGCTGGTGTGAGGCGTGCGGGGGTTGTGAGCGGGCGGTCGTCTCTCGCCTGCAGGCGGCTCCTGGACGGTGCGGACTGCCAGCTGTCGGAGCACGAGATCCTGGCGCTGGGGAGGCGCTACTCTGCGGCGGAGTGCAGGGAGGAGGCGGCGCGGCGACGCCGCTCTGACCCGGGCCTGAGACAGCAGGCCGCCGCGGTCACGCAGGAGCGGCTGAAGAAGAGCCAGTACGAGAGCTTCAGCGACATGGCCAAGGCCTTCCTGGAGGAGGACCGCGCCAGGTACACTCACACACACACACACACACACTCACACACAGTACGAGAGCTTCAGCGACATGGCCAAGGCCTTCCTGGAGGAGGACCGGGCCAGGTACACTCCCACACACACACACACACACACTCACACACAGTACGAGAGCTTCAGCGACATGGCCAAGGCCTTCCTGGAGGAGGACCGGGCCAGGTACACACACACACTCACACACACACACACACACACACACTCACACACAGTACGAGAGCTTCAGCGACATGGCCAAGGCCTTCCTGGAGGAGGACCGCGCCAGGTACACTCACACACTCACACACACACACACACACACACACAACACACACACACACACACACACACACACACACACACACACACGCTCACACACAACACCCTCTCTCTAATACCCTCTCTCTAAAACCCCTCTCTCTAATACCCTCTCTCTAATACCCTCTCTCTAATACCCTCTCTCTAATACCCTCCCTCTAATGCCCTCTCTCTAATGCCCCTCTCTCCATCGCTGTAGGACTGGGTGGTTGGCCAGCGCAG
The DNA here is from genome assembly GCA_029706075.1 of Aldrovandia affinis. Lineage (NCBI taxonomy): Eukaryota > Metazoa > Chordata > Actinopteri > Notacanthiformes > Halosauridae > Aldrovandia > Aldrovandia affinis. Next base: position 3,670 of record JAINUG010000291.1, on the reverse strand, counting down.
AGGCCAGGGTCATCTGTAAAGCCTTCAGGATCCCATTGCCCGACAGCCTGCTCATGACTCTCTTCAACCAGTAAGGCACCTTCAAACCCTCTTCTTCACACCCACGCTAATCTCTACATGTTCTGCATCGTTTGGATAATTCCGTCCATATGGGGGCGGCGGTGGCTCAGTGGTCAGCGACACGGGCTGGCAAGCGGAGAGCTGCTGGTTCGAATCCCAGGAAGGCCATAACTTACAGTTATGGCATCTATCTACAGTTACAATTGCCGCCCCCTAGTGGACGCTGAAGGCGCTGCACTGTGTGCGCGTTCTCATGCGAATCTCCACTCGTGTGCAGGTTTGAGAACGAGGCGGGGGAGATCGACTACAACAGCTTCCTGGCCACGATCAACTGGAGGGTGAACCCACTGCCCCGGTTACCCCGACGACGTCATGAAGGTGAGAGATATATCTATATATATATATATATATATATACTGGACTGGACAGATGGTGACTTATGTATTTGAAATAATTGAAAAATGGATTCAACTCGGTTATGAATTGTAGGATATTTGTGGACGGAATATATAGATATACAGTTAGGTCCGGAAATATTTGGACAGTGACACAATTTTCATAATTTTGGCCTGTACGCTACCACAATGGATTTGAAATGAAATAATCGAGATGCAATTGAAGTGCAGACTTTCAGCTTTAATTTGAGGGTATTTACATCAAAATTGGAGGAAGGGTTTAGGAATTGCAACAATTTTCATACATAGACCCCTCATTTCAAGGGACCTAAAGTAATTGGACAATTGACTCAAAAGCTGTTTCATGAGCAGGTGTGGGCTATTCCCTCATTATTTCATCATCAATTAAGCAGGTAAAAGGTCTGGAGTTGATTTCAGGTGTGGCATTTTCATTTGGAAGCTGTTGCTGCGAATCCACAACATGCGGTCAAAGGAGCTCTCAATGCAAGTGAAACAGGTCATCCTTAGGCTGTGAAAAAGAAGAAATCCATCAGAGAGATAGCAGAAACAGTAGGAGTGGCCAGATCAACAGTTTGGTACATTCTGAGAAAAAGGAACGCACTGGTGAGCTTGGCAACACAAAAGGCCCGGACGTCCACGGAAGACAACAGCGGTTGATGATCGCAGGATCCTTTCCATGGTAAAGAAGAACCCTTCACAACATCTAGTGAAGTGAGGAAGACTCTCCAGGAAGTAGGCGTATCATTATCCAAGTCTACCATAAAGAGAAGACTTCACGAGAGCAAATACAGAGGGTTCACCACAAGGTGCAAACCATTCATAAGCCTCAAGAATAGAAAGACCAGATTAGAGTTCGCCAAAACACATCTAGAAAAGCCAGCCCAGTTCTGGAACAGCATTCTTTGGACAGATGAAACTAAGATCAACCTGTACCAGAATGATGGGAAGAGAAAAGTATGGAGAAGGCTTGGAACGGCTCATGATCCAAAGCACACCACATCATCTGTAAAACATGGTGGAGGTAGTGTGATGGCATGGGCATGCATGGCTTCCAATGGCACTGTGTCACTAGTGTTTATTGATGATATGACAGAAGACGGAAGCAGCCGCATGAATTCTGAAGTCTATAGGAACATTCTGTCTGCTCACATTCAGCCAAATTCAGCAAAGTTGATTGGACGGCGCTTCACAGTACAGATGGACAATGACCCAAAACATACTGCGAAAGCAACCCAGGAGTTTTACAAGGCAAAGAAGTGGAATATTCTACAATGGCCGTGTCAATCACCTGATCTCAATCCGATCGAGCATGCATTCCACTTGCTTAAGACAAGACTTAAGGCAGAAAGACCTGCAAACAAACAACAACTGAAGACAGCTGCAGTCAAGGCCTGGCAAAGCATCACAAAGGAGGAAACCCAGCGTTTGGGGATGTCCATGGGTTCCAGACTTCAGGCAGTCATCGCCTGCAAAGGATTCTCAACAAAGTATTAAGAATGAACATTTTATTTATGATTATATTCATTTGTCCAATTACTTTAGGTCCCTTGAAATGAGGGGTCTATGTATTAAAATTGTTGCAATTCCTAAACCCTTCCTCCAATTTTGATGTAAATACCCTCAAATTAAAACTGAAAGTCTGCACTTCAATTGCATCTCGATTATTTCATTTCAAATCTATTGTGGTAGCGTACAGGGCCAAAATTATGAAAATTGTGTCACTGTCCAAATATTTCCGGACCTAACTGTATATATTATATATCTGTCAGGATTTAAAAAAACAGAGGGGGGGAAAAAAAAATCTGAAACAAATTTGAAAAGAGAAATTGTTCCGTTTTTCCCCGGAGTTCCCACTTCTCACACTCGTTCGCCTCTGTGTGTTTCCCAGTTCAATGTAGATGGGAGAGGAGAGGTGAACGCAGCTCCGAAAGGCATAAACTACTCCGTCTTACTGGAGGAGGCATTTGGCGAGCAGGAGTAACGAGAGCTCGCACCTTCACTTGTCCTGGGAGCCGTTTGTTTTGAACCAAACTAAAGGCCAGGATGCTTTCATCAGCTCGAGTGTGTTGTCGTTTGTTTTTGTGGTCTCACGCATAAAACACTTTCACGTCATGTGCCATTGGAACATTACATTACATTACAGGCATTTGGCAGACGCTCTTATCCAGAGCGACGTACAACAAAGTGTTAACCGTAGTCAAGAACAGTTTAGCTGAAAGCCACCCTAGCGGGAAGTACAGTTCCTAGGTGCTAGGAGCAACCACATAATTAAACTAGGACCCTGTAGGTAAATCTGGAGCCACAATTCAAAGGTAGCAATAAAGCAATCAGTGCGGAAAATAATGCCTAAGCCTAATACAATACATAAACAAGTAGACATGTGTAATACTAAGCAGCTACGTCCCTAAGTTAACAAAAACCGGACTACGGGGAGAGGTGCACCCTGAAGAGGTGAGTCTTCAGTCGTCGCTTGAAGGTGGCCAGGGTCTCAGCTGTTCTGAAATGAAATGTATAAACGGTACACAAATTGTACGTTAAAATACACACACACATATACACACACATACACACACACACACACACACACACATTGTGGCAATCCGGGGTGCGTGGAGGTATGGTTGCAATAACATAGGAACCGGAAACAGCTTAAAAAGAAAAGGTATCGATTTATTCAATTATGAGGGGCGGGGGAATGGGACTAAGGCAACTGAAAGTCTTCCTCGGTCGAGGGTATCCGGTTTGTCATCAAGACATTGCAGGGGGGAAAAACATCAGTCTTAATTCCCACTCGATGCTCCTTTCCTGCTGTTGCGTTTCTGTAAATTCCTATCACGGACGTGGTTGGAAACCCGCTGCCTCGGCTCCAGTGAGAGGGGGGAGGGTGCGTTTCTTTGCCTCCAAAACGTGGGGATCCCAACTCATTCCATACCTGTAAGAAGAGACAGAGATTGAGTGAGACACACAGTCTACAAAGTGCAGTGTGGAAACTCAGAGCCCTGTGACAATGAGAATTCCACACTGTCACAACTTCACACAGTGACACAGTTCAGCTGAGCAGGACTGATCTGTGTGTTTATCCCTTACGTTCAGTAGTAACTGAAAGGGGTGAATGGCGGACAGACATCAGAAAGAATGGCTGTAAATCACTAGTTTGAATCTGGGCTACATGGTTAGTGGACTATGACCAGGAG
>JAINUG010000290.1:1042500-1055481 GCA_029706075.1 Aldrovandia affinis | reverse complement strand
AGTAAACAACAACCACGCCGGCACAGCCATATCGCCATCTGCGACGGACGCAAACGAGACAGAGATAATCATTCAAGCTATTGCATTCCGAAGCGTCTTTAGAGGACGCAACGAATTAATCTTTAACTCCCGGTTGTGCACGTCAACCGTTAAACGCCATTCAAATGCGAAAAAGTGTAAGAGTGTCGCATTTTGAATGACGTACATATCGGGACGACAGGGGAATTCCGGTCTGTGCGTTTAGATGACAGTCGCATTGGCAGATATCAGATTCCTATCGGATTTATTTCCACATGAATATGGCCAAAAATGGATCTGAAAATATCCGGTTCCATGTGCTTTGTCCCTGTTTACACGTTCGTAATACATATCTGATATGTGCCACATGTGAGCAGAAAAAGTGGAATTGGGTCACTTTTATCAGACAGTGTGACCGTAGCCTAGGAGAAGATCGGAAGCTCTGTTAACCGAATCTGTGTGTCATGCCCTCTAAACGTGCTGGCTTATTTCTGACGGAAAAAATAAACGCGGAAGATTATCACCGTAAAGGGGCGGGCGGTGTGATCCGGTCGCCTCTTCACCGAGAGCTCCTGCATGCGCCATGTTCGGGCCTCGGTGACCAGGGCCCGTATGTACAAAGATTCCAGGAGTAGGAGTGCTGATCTAGGATCAGTTTAGGCTTTGGGCTCATAATGGATATGGTTAGGACATGGACAGGGGAAACCTGATCCTAGATCAGCACTCCTACTCTTATAATCTGTGTACATACGGGCCCAGGTTTCTGCTTCCCGTTCTCACTCCCGTGGAATTATCAACATTGCGTAGTTTTGTACATAACTTACACAAACGGTGGCAGTTCGTTTTTCCGTTAAGTGATCAAAGTAAAAGTGAATAATGTTGTTTTTAAAGGACTGGTGTCCGCTGGTGTTGGGCAGCTGCAGGATGAGGAGTGACAGTTTGGTGCTTCCTGAGCCCTCCCAAAAACACACTACAACGAATGGCACTGCTGAATAATAGAGTTGAATGTCAGGCTTTTTTATTTTGTATTTTTTTTAAACCCATTACATTACTGAGCATTTGTGGATTGACTGTCTCCTCTCTAGTGTGAGGAAGCAGGGGGGGTGTCCCCTCTCCCTTTATCTCTTTCTCTCTCTCTGTCTCCCCCTGTCTCTCTCTCTCTCTCTCTCTCTCTCTCTCTCTCTCTCTCTCTCTCTCTCTCTCTCTCTCTCTCTCTCTCTTTCTCTCTCTCTCTCTCTCTCTCTCTCTCTCTACACACACACACACAAACACACTTTCTTTCTCTCTCTGTCTCTCTCTCCCTCTCTGTCTCCCTCTCTCTTTGTCTCTCTCTCTCCCCCTCTCTCTCTCGTACATACTCACACACACACACACGCGCTCACTCGCTGGCCTGATTCACGCTGGCCACCAGAGAGGAGCTGGCCAATGGCAGGTTGAGGAGATGCCTGAGTAAACTCCGCCCACTCTAAAATAACTTTTGTCTGAGTGTGACAGGAGACCCCATTCTGTGCCAAGGGGGTGGGGACAGAGTCCTGTTAGGGGAGGGTGGCTTGTGTGTGTGTGTGTGTGTGTGTGTGTGTGTGTGTGTGTGTGTGTGTGTGAGAGCGTGTGTGTGTAGATGTGTGTGTGTGTGTGTGTGTGTGTAGATGCGTATGTGTGTGTGTGTGTGTGTGTGAGAGCGTGTGTGTGTAAATGTGTGTGTGTAGATGTGTGTGTGTGTGTAGATGCGTATGTGTGTGTGTGTGTGTGTGTGTGTGTGTGTGTAGATGTGTAGTTCAGGTGGACCCTGCCGGTCTTTTATAAAATCATGGCTGCATTATTGTTCTTGTGGTTTTGTCATGCTTCGGCCTGCCAGTTCAGTTCTAATTTAAAGTGCTCTTAAGGTAACCCCCCTCACATGATATACGCTCCTGTGATTGGTCATTCATGCAGACTGCAGTGGAACACAGTGGCCCCCTGGTTCTGGCAGGCGCCTCGCACACACACACATCTACACACACACACACACACACACACACACACACACTTCTACACAACCACACACACACACACACACACACACACACACAGAGCTTGTTACGGTGAAAGCCTAATGCTCGTTAAGCTGATCTGAGCTGCACTGATTCCATCAGATCTCCTCGCTCTCCTCTCTCCTGTCTGAAGTGGTCAGCGTCTCAGATCTCAGCCCGGCCGTGGAGCGCATCGCTGGGAGAGCGCGGGCCTCTCGCCTGGGCCTCTCGCCCGCTCCAGCAGCGCGGTAACGGGGCAGGGCTCCACACGGGTGCACGGGAGCAGAGCTGGGCTTTTTTGGAAGGCTTCTGGGAGAACACATCCCGGAATGTCAGGCGTCGTGTTTTGGTGTTGGAAAGAGGGTCGGCGAGGGGGGGGGAAGTGGAAAGCCACAACAACAGCGTCTCTTTGAGAGATCTTTAAGAACTTCTTTCTGATTTTATCCCATTTTCTCCCAATTTAATTACACCCTCTCTTTATGTCAATCCCCCCTTGTATTGTGACTTCCCTGCCGTAGCCCTGTGACCGGCAGTGACAAAGACAAAGTATTGTCTCCTCCGAGACGGCACTCGCCAGGCCTGTCGACCCTAACTCCAGAGCCACTCCTATACGCAGCGAACTCATGTCGGCTTCCCTCCCCCCTCCCCGGTGGCACTCCTGGCCAGAGCTGACTCTGGTGCGGCCAGTGGAATCGAACCCCAGTCGCAGTGGCCAGCGTTGAACGTTGTAACTGCTAGACCACCCGGGAGGCCCGGAGAAACATCTTTATGAACAGCGTCTCTCTGAGAAACATCTGGGGAGTTTTAAACGAGGTCATTAGTGACTCAAAGCCGCTAATTGGAAGCGAAGCTGTGAAAGTGTGAGTCGGTGAGGGCACTGATTCCACAGAGGAATCACAGTGTAGTTTAAAAAAAGCCTCCTTTGACACAAGGACACACACACACATATACACACTCTCACGCTCTCATACACACACACCCACACACATATACACACTCTCTCTCACACACACACACATATACACACATATACACATTCTCTCACACACAGACACACAGACACACACACCTGCTAGGGAGCACACGTGTTCGCCTGCATGTGCACGGTTACTCACGCGCACGCCCCCAGAGGTCACTCTGAGGGTCATGTTTCATGTTCTCGTGTGCATCCGAGCGCGTGCGTGTTCATCGTGCGTCACAGTCGTGTCCGTGCAGCGCAGTGGCACATCGGCGGGGAAGTGGGAACGTTTACCGTCTCGCCACCGTATCTTATGCTCAACGTGACGGGATGTGATGATATGAAGTTAATTTAAGCACGTTCATAATTTATTAACTGTTTACACACAACAGCCAACTGTCATTATACCTGATTATTCGTTATGCTGTTCTGTGTGAATGTGCCTGTGTGTGTGTGTGTGTGTGAGTGTGAGAGTGTGAGAGAGAGTGTGTGTGTGCCTGTATATGTATGTGTGTGTGTATATATGTGTGTGTGTGTGTGTGTGGCCTGAAGGGCTCTGACAGTGTGCGCTCGTGGCTGCCATGTTGAGTTACCCAGCCTCACCACGCCTGGGCGTGCGGGCGGATGAGAGGATGCCGTGCGTGTTAATTGTCCCCACCAGCTTGTCACTTTGGATTGTCCTCACCGGGCCTCCGTAGGCATGAGGAGGAAGCCTGACAGAGGCTCGGAGCAGCGCTGACAGCCAGCATGTTGGTGAATGAAGCCGCTCGTTCAGGGGAGCGCACTGTCCTGGCGTCTGGCAGATCTGCACACTTTGATTGGACGGGAATTGATAGGGGCAGCAGATAGCGTGGCGGTCTAACGCACCACACACACTTTGGCTGGTCTGGTGCGGTGTGCGCTGCCTGTCAGGGACGCTACCAGACCGGCGTTTGGCTGTCCGGGGGAGGAGGGTGTGCCGGGCACGAGTTCGTCGAGGAGCAGGAAGGGGGTCCGTGGTTGGGTTCCATCTCGGAGGAGGCAGATCTACCGGGCCGGAGAAATTGGCTCGTTACCCAGAGGATTGGGCGGCGGACTCGTGGGGGAGGGTGAAGTGAGATAAATAGAGGGTATAATTGGCAACCAAATTGGGAGAAAAACATGGAAAATTGAACTATAAATTGAATTACATTTTTTAATGAAAAAAGGAAGGAAGGGAGTTGATGGTGATGAGCACTGGGCAAAACGTGGCGGAGGTGCGTCTCCCAGGCTGGTGGAGGCAGCCTCATCCTCAACACCATGGCCAGCAAGGACATGGGACCATCACTTCACCTTCTATGCAAGAGGCAACAAAGTTTGCAATCTAGGCTTTTTCAGCTTTTCCTCCTGTGTGTTGGGGAGCTTGGAGAGAAGGTTATAATTTTTTTTCCGAATGGAAACAGAAAATTAGTAATAATAATAATAATAATAATGATGATACATGTGATAAAATAAACGTGTATTTTTCACCTTATAGAAAGGCTGTTATATTGAACTCTTCCTGAACTCTGCCCAGTTACTTTCCACACCCTGGAGGGCTGGACATCGAGCGGGCTTGGAGAATATCCCTGTGTGTGTGTGTGTGTGTGTGTGTGTGTGTGTGTGTGTGTGTGTGTGTGCTTGTGGGTGTGCGTAGAGCGTAGAGTGTAGAGGCCTCTCAGCATTGTCAGTTGACCCTGAACACTCCTCATGACAGGAAACACACGCCTACACACCCACGCCCATGCGTGCACACACACACACACACCCACATAATATACACACACACACACACACACTCATATACTATCACACATGCACCCTTTCTCACACAAGCATTTCCTTTCTCACGCATATCCTACACCCAAGTGGACCCTCTCTCTCTCTCTCTCTCTCTCTCTCTCTCTCTCACACACACACACAAACAGACATGGCAGTAGAATTGTGGTGAAGTCTCCTTTGTGTCCGAGCGTTTCAGAGAAGCGTTCTCGCTCCGTCTCCGGTGTGCTGCGCTGCACTCTGCTGTGGGGGCGTTGTGTGAACACTGTCGATAAAAAGCCGTTAACACAGAACCTTTAAATAGCTGCACAGACCTTCTTCCTGCTCGGCAGTTGAGGAGGAAGCCTCGGTTTGTCTGCGCTGGGGAGAAGAAACAGAAAAACACGGTGTCACATTATCGCCCTCCCTCCCTCCCTATCTACCTCCGTGTCCCTGGGGGAGAGAGGTGAGGGAGGCTGCTTCTGCCTTTTGTGTGCGCTCAGGATTAAAAAAAAAAAAACCCCCCACAAAAACAGTCGAGCTCGTTAAACAAGCAGAGGCGCGAACAAAGCGACAGAGGAGTGTGACGCTGTCCTGCCCCAGATACTGCAGGTCTGAGCGAGACTGAGCCGGGCGGAGCACTAATGAGGCCGGCGTGTAGGCGGCCATTTACAGCGTGGTGCGGGAGCAGAACGACCGGCTGTGTGATCGACCCAGCTGCCCTGGTACAGGAGCGGGGATTTCCCTCTCTCTCTCCCCCCCCTCGCCCCGGCCCGGCCCTGCCCTGCCCTGCCCGGTGGGTACAGCAGGGTTTCGGGGTTTCGGGGAGGGTGGTGGGGCTGGGGTGTGCCTCAGGCAGGGCCGAATGACGGCCATTCAAGATTGAAAGGAGGGGAAGCCGCTGCCCTTCCTGAAGGGACGAGGAAGGAAGGAAGGAAGGAAGCCATTGCCAGTGACCCCCCCCCCCACCCCCTGGTTGTGCCCCAGGCCGGTAGCTCACCCCCCCCCACCCCCACACCCCAGTACAGTTCCCCCTCCACCCCACCGGGACGCACACACACACACACACACACACACACGCACGCACGCACACGCACAAGATCTTGGCACAGATAATCTCTCTGCTCTCTCTGCTCACTGTAAAAGAGGACATTGCAGAGTTCCTGTTTTGCTTGTTTGCTTTTGCTGCAGTTCTATCTCCCATATCTGTTGTGTTCCCCCCCCCCCCGCCCCTGGGCTGTGACACGTGAGGTCAGGCCCTCTTCTCCAGTTCATGTTGGAACGCCGTCTCTCCACACTGCCAGCAAAAAGACTTCTGTGCTCCAGATAACTTTTCCTCTCTCCTTCCTGTGCCGAGTGACTGACGTCTCACAAAGAGGCGCGCTGGGGTTCAGTCCCTCCTCCTGAGGACAAACAGGCTCGTGCTTGTTCTCCGCGGCGTCGACGGCAGACTCACCTGTGTGCGGTCTCGCCGTCTGGAGTGTGACGGCCCACCGAGTCGAACCGAAGCTCCGTGATTGGTTGCGCTCTGTGTGTGACTGCTATTGTGCTTCTTTATATATGCCATTTAGCAGACGCTTTTATCCAAAGCGCCGTACAGTAGTGAATGCATACATTTTTCAGTATATGTGGTCCCAGTGGGAATCAAACCCACAACCTAAGCGTTGCCAACGCCACGCTCTACCTATTGAGACACACAGAACCACACTCTACCTACTGAGCCACACAGAACCACACTCTACCTACTGAGCCACACAGAACCACGCTCTACCTACTGAGCCACACAGAACCACGCTCTACCTACTGAGCCACACAGAACCATGATCTACCTACTGAGCCACACAGAACCACGCTCTACCTACTGAGCCACACAGAACCACGCTCTACCTACTGAGACACACAGAACCACGCTCTACCTACTGAGCCACACAGAACCACGCTCTACCTACTGAGCCACACAGAACCACACTCTACCTACTGAGCCACACAGAACCACGCTCTACCTACTGAGACACACAGAACCACGCTCTACCTACTGAGACACACAGAACCATGCTCTACCTACTGAGACACACCGCTTCTCCCCCAAGAAAGAACATACAATTATTTGTTGACTCTGAATTATGAGTACGTTTGTTCAGACGATGGTGGCGTGGTGGCGTGAAAGGAGGGGGGTGATCTGTGTTTGAGGAGAGCTCTGAGCGGGCCTGCTCTAGCGCCCTGTCCCAGGGGTGAGGGGTTTGGGCGTGGCACGGACACTGGGGGGCGGACACTGGGTCTGTGGATGCACAAGGCCTTATCCCTGCTCACCACACGGCTGCAGAACAGGACACGCTTGTTGCCCTCGGCGACAGCCGTGTCCTCCTCTCTCCGTGTGGCCAGCGCTGACGTGACACGCCGTGTCTCTCCGATCGCTCCCTCGGCTCCGCCGCCACTGCGTCCCGGAGAGAGACGCACGCGATCGCTCTGTCACTTTCACCCTGAAACCCCACACCAGCGCTTACCGCCGTTATCAGGGTGACCGGAGACACTCCGCCGGCCTGCTGCATCCCAGGGAGCCCGGGGGGTTGTGGGAGGTTCTCTTGGCGGTGAGAGCAGAAAGATGCACATCAGGGACTCGTGATCTGCGGTGCGGTGGCATGCGAGCAGGGCTACGAGTGCTGAGCCAGGGGAGGTGTTATCATGCTGTCATCTCTATGATTGTGAATATCTTTGAGTTTTTTTAATTTATTATCTTTTTATTTTTATGTTCCTGTTCCCTGATGATCGGAGCAGTGTGAACGGGCTCCTGTGTGTGTGTGTGTGTGTGTGAGAGAGAGTGTGAGAGTGAGAGTGTGTATGCGTTTTATTGACTCCCTCACGCAAGTTCTGCGCTTTAGCGATTGGACTCAAACGGGTCGAGTCCGGTCAAAACTCCCAAATCTTTCCTCCTTCCTGTGTCCCTGAAGGTGCCTTCAGAGTGACCTCGTTTAACCCCAGCCTGGGGTCGGGGTCACGCAGGGGTCACGCGGCCTCAGCCCTCACCTTCCCGCTCGCAAACAAACTGACGGTGCAAAGTCCCGCCATTGCGTTGTGTCAGGTGAAACGCTATCGAGCGCCCGCTGAAGAAACGGCAGCAGAAACCGCCGAGGCTGCTGGGACGCGCAGGCAGGAAGTGCGCGGCGTGCGTATCGGGTGCCTTCGGGCGAAAGGGCCGCGTCAGGACTAAGGGCACAGATCAGATGAAGGTGGATCTTATTGATCGAGGCCCTTATTGATCGAGGCCGTGCTGAACCCGGTGATGGCCTGATCCAGGTCCACGATGTTTATGGCAAAATGTAGATATCTGTGTTAGACTGGATGGGTTTGAGAGATGCAGGCTGTGTCGGGCTCAGTGTGGATATCTATGTTAGATATGTAGTCTGCATTAGACACACACACACACACACACACACACACATGCAGGCACGCACACATACACGTTGGGGAACTTGCGGTGGTCACCGTGTCAGAGGAGATGACGAGCCACTGAATCTGCTGAGTGAGCCTGTAGCTACGTCTGGAACGTGCGAGAAAAAAACGGGCTGTTTGTGTAATGGGCTAATATAATAATATAATATAACAGATGCCATTTAGCAGTATATGTGGTCCCAGTGGGAAACAGCCCCTAATGGACTGTTTGTGTAAGGGGGTGACTGTGTAGCTGTTTGTGTAATGGGGTGTTTGTGTAACGGGGTGACTGTGTAACGTGGGTGTTTGTGTAGCTGTTTGTGTAATGTGGGTGTTTGTGTAACGGGCTGTTTGTGTAGCTGTTTGTGGCTGTTTGTGTAGCTGTTTGTGTAACGGGACTGTTTGTGGGCTGTTTGTGTAACGGGGTGACTGTGTAACGGGGGTACTGTGTAACGGGGTGTTGTGTAACGGGGTGACTGTGTAACGGGGTGACTGTGTAACGGGGTGTTTGTGTAGGTGTTTGTGTAACGGGGTGATTGTGTAACGGGGTGTTTGTGTAACGGGGTGTTTGTGTAACGGGGTGATTGTGTAACGGGTGTTTGTGTAACGGGGTGTTTGTGTAACGGGGTGTTTGTGTAACGGGGTGTTTGTGTAACGGGGTGTTTGTGTAGGTGTTTGTGTAACGGGGTGTTTGTGTAACGGGGTGATTGTGTAACGGGGTGTTTGTGTAACGGGGTGTTTGTGTAACGGGGTGTTTGTGTAACGGGGGTGACTGTGTAACGGGGTGTTTGTGTAGGTGTTTGTGTAACGGGGGTGTTTGTGTAACGGGGTGATTGTGTAACGGGGTGACTGTGTAACGTGGGTGACTGTGTAACGGGTGATTGTGTAACGGGGTGACTGTGTAACGGGGTGATTGTGTAACGTGGGTGACTGTGTAACGGGGTGATTGTGTAACGGGGTGACTGTGTAACATGGTGACTGTGTAACGGGGTGATTGTGGTGTTTCTGGCTGACCGGACGCTCCTCTCTGCAGGGAAGCCTCACTGCATCGAGGGCTCGGAGCGGGTGCAGCTGTCGGGCACCTACAACGTGCGCAAGGGCAAGATGCAGCTGCCCGTGAACCGCTGGACCCGCAGGCAGGTGATCCTGTGCGGGACCTGCCTCATCGTCTCCTCCGTCAAGGACAGCCAGACCGGGAAGATGCACGTCCTGCCCCTGATTGGAGGAAAGGTACGGAACGCCCCCTCTCCCCGCCCGCCACCCCCTCCCACCTTTCACCGCTCACAGCTCTACCGGCACGCCGCTCGCTGTGACACGACCAGCGGCAGGGTAGTGTAGTGGTTAGGGAGCTGGACTTGAAACTCAGGTTGCTGGTTCAATTCCCAGGTGGGGCAGGTTGTACCCTTGAGCTAAAGGTGCTTAACCTGAATCGCTTCAGTAAAATATCCAGCTGTATAAATGGATTGTATGTAAAGAAATGTAAACTGTGTAAGTCGCTCTGGATAAGAGCGTCTGCTAAATGCCTAAAATTTAAATGACGACCAGCCAGGCCCGAGTCCCTGGGTGGTCTAGCGGTTACAGCGTTCGACACTGGCCACTGCGACCAGGGTTCAATTCCACTGGCCACGCCAGAGTTGGCTCTGGCCAGGAGTGCCATTAGGGGGCAGCAATTGGCTGCCTGCCCCAGGGAGGGGGAGGGTTCGCTACCTATAGGAGTGACTGTGTTACAGCGACCGGAGTTACAGTCGATGGCTCAGAGGAGGCGGTACATTGCTTTTGTCACCGCCGGTCACAGATCTACGGCAGGGAACTCACAATACAAGGGGGGGGAATTGACATGAAAAAGAGAGGGTGTAATTGGCTACTAAATTGGGATAAAAATCAGAAACCAATTCTTTCAAAATAAAAGAAATGAAAATGAGTTGAGTCCCCCGCTAGGATCGTCGCCAGCTGAACGCACCCCCACACAAACCCAGGGCCCTGGTGCAGGCTGGCCCGGGGCGTTAGCCTGCGCTAACACGATGTAGACCTAGCACACGCTCAACAGCCCAAAGGCGGGGCGGCACGCTGGTCCCGGGAAGGAATAAAAATTAAAAACAATTTGATTGCTCTCTCACTTTAGCCCTTTGAGTTAAAAACAGGCATATGGACCATAAAGACATCCAGTAACTATATTCATAAAGGATCCACACTCATTATTTTTTTTTTAAGATGAGGCTAAAAGATTCACGTTTCAGCACATTGCCTTCATCAGTGGAATGGCGTTATGTGCTGATGGCGGTCATATGTAACTCTAAAGTGTCACCACAGGCTGCCAAGCTAATTAGAGAGGAGATACCACTCTTAACAAGTACTCAACAAGTACCTAACTGAAATTTAAAAAGTAATCTACGTTTTAAATAGAAATATACATATATTTTTAAACGGTGCAGTGGACAGCCCTGTCGCCTCACAGTAAGAAGGTCCCAGGTTCGAATCCCAGCTGGGGGCAGGGACTTTCTTTCTTTGGACTGTGTGGAGTTTGCATGTTCTCCCCGTGTCTGCGTGGGTTTCCTCCGGGTACTCCGGTTTCCTCCCACAGTCCAAAGACATGCACGTTAGGCTAATTGGAGAGTCTAAATTGCCCGTAAGCATGAGTGTGTGAGTGAATGGTGTATGTGCCCTGCGATGGATTTGCGACCTGTCCAGGGTGTATTCCTGCCTCTCGCCCAATGCATGCTGGGATAGGCCTCAGCCCCCCATGACCCTGACCAGGAATAAGCGGGTTAGATAATGAAAGAATGAATGAATGAATGAGCCCAAAGGCAGTGTGCTTGAGGAGTATTTCCTTGGCGTCGTGAGGCGCTGGTCTCCTTGCCCTCTGGTGCGCCCTCGTGTCCACAGAGCGGAGACGGGCGCTGATCTGCCCTGACCCAACGCGCACCTGCGACGCGCCAATCAATCGCCCAGCCTTTACGCCCCCCGGGGCCCGCGCCAGGTGTTTGCTCTGTGCCCTGACCCCTCATCACGAACACGCTGACTCCTGTGTGCTGCCGTCTGGGTCATCGGCGCCAGGCTGAAGGGCCCAGGCCACAATAACTCAAACGGGCGAGGCTGGCCAGCGCTCTGCGGGGGAAACGAAGAGATCGGCCGTCCTTATATCTGCTCTCGCGCTGCCGCTCTGTTTCCATAACCTGAGATATATATATATATATATATATAGAATTTTTTTAAAGAATTTGTTTCTGATTTTTCTCCCAATTTAGCAGCCAATTACACCCTCTATTTTTCATGTCAATCCCCCTCGTATTGTGAGTTCGCTGCCGTAGCCCTGAGACCGGCAGTGACAAAGGCGAAGTATTGCCTCCTCTGAGACGGCACTCGCCAAGCCGTCGACCGTAACTCTGGTGCTCCAGGGCCACTCCTGTACGCAGCAAACTCATGTCGGCTTCCCCCTCCCTGGAGTGAACAGACAATTGCTGCCCCCTAGTGACACTCTGAGCTGAGCTGATACTGGCACGGCTGGTGAAAGATAACCTGATATTTTTATCAGCCGAAGCGACTCCCTTCACAGGAGATTATTGTGTCTCCTGCACCACCCCCCTCCCCACACCCACCCTCACCACCCACCCTCCCACCCACCTCACCACCCACCCTCAACACACCCACCCTCCCCACACCCCCCCTCACCCCCCCCTCCCTCCCCACTCCGCTCCTGTCTGCTGTCTCCGTGTGAGTGACAGAGAAACAGAGAAACAGCCCCAGGCTGCAGTTTACAACACTTACCTTCATGCGACACCTGCTTCTGTCCCAAGAAATGAAAATAAACAAAGACGTACACACACACACACACACACACACACAGATAGACACACACACACTCAGACACACACACACACACACACACACTCACAGATAGACACGCACACACTCATACACACACACACTCACACAGACACACTCACAGATAGACACGCACACACTCATACACACACTCTCTCTCACACAGACACACACACACAGTCTCAAGGGATGAAAACTGAAGACTTGCTGGTGGCAGTTGAAAAGTGTATTTTCACTTACGACAATGGACAAGTCTGTGTGTGTGTATATCTGTGATGGAGTTCACTGATGAGCCTGGAACAGCACAGCCATAAGTACCCTGGGAGATGTCACCAGGGCCGGCGTCCCGTCCTGCGCCCCACAGCTGTGCATGTTCCCCTGCATGATAGCCCTGAACACGCCCTCAGCAGTGTGGGCGCCTGTTCTCTGTCCTGTGCTTGCCATGATGCTGCTGTCATGCAGTCAGACGTTTAGAAATGCAATCTGCTGGAGGAGATCTCGATTTTATCTCTCTCCCTCTCCCTCTCCCTCTCCCTCTTTCTCTCTTGTTCTCTCTCTCTCCCTCTCTCTCCTTTTCCCTCTCTCTCTCTCTCTTTCATGCTCTTTCTTTTTCTTTCATGCTCTCTCTCCCTCTCTCCCCCTCTCTCTCTCTCTCTCTCTCTCTCTTTGTTCTCTCTCTCTTTCCCTCATCCTCTCTCTCTCTCTCTCCTATCTCTCTCTCTCTCTCTCCTCTCTCTCTATCTCTCTCTCCCCCTCTCTCTCTCTCCCCCCCTCTCTCTCTCTCCTCTCCCTCTCTCTCTCCCCTCTCCCTACTCTCTCTCTCTGTCCCCCCCCCCCTGCAGGTGGAGGAGATGAAGAAGCACAGTCACTGTCTGGCGTTCACCTCCTCGGGGCCCCAGAGCCAGACGTACTACATCAGCTTTGACAACTTCACCGAGCACCTGAGATGGCAGCGCCAGGCCGCCAACCCTCCCCTCTCCCTTCTCCCCT
>JAINUG010000290.1:1030000-1035000 GCA_029706075.1 Aldrovandia affinis | reverse complement strand
CTCGCATGATTAACTCAGGACCCAACACCAGCTCTCAGGAAGGAACAGTGTGTACTCAGACCTCAACGCTTCACACCTGTGTGTGTGTGTGTGTGTGTGTGTGTGTGTGTGCGTGCGTGCGTGCGTGCGTGCGTGCGTGCGTGCGTGCGTGCGTCGCGTCGCGTCGCGTCGTCTGTCTGTGAGCAGCTGTTTCTCAGGTGCGTGCGTGCGTGCGTGCGTGCGTGTGTCTGTGAGCAGCTGTTTCTCAGGTGAGAGCGCCGCGTTAATTAACGTTTGATTGATGGGTAGCCAGCCCCCCGATCGCCTCCATGTGACCCTGGGTCTGGCCAGGGATTGGCTGTGATCGGGGCGCATGTGAGGAGGTAACGCCCCCTCCCGGCGATCAGACGACTGAAGGACATTGCCAGCGCTGACAGATAAACACCCAAATGTCAGGCAGCCCCCATGTTTGAGCTGCCCACTCACAACACAACACGCTGCAGGTGACCTGCGCTGTGTCAAGGCACAACAGGGCTGGGTGGGGCGGACAGACAGATGGCCATGGTGTCTGTTGTTCTCTGCACGCTCCTCTGTGTTGATGGACGATGACTGTCAGCTGTTCGTTTCCCCCGGTGTGAAACAGTGTGAAACTGACTCCAGACACACAGGTGGAGGTGTGGCACAGAAGGGTAAACTCACCTGCGTGACCTCCAGATTACTCCAGCACGGCCACACGCTTTCACCCCCGGTGGCTTTGGGTGCTGGTTTGTTCAATAAAGTTGTGCCTCATTTGAATGGGTGTGTCTGAATGCCACCTAGAGGACACAGTGGAGCTGACCCACTGGGCCCATTGTCCTCTCTCTCCCTCTCTCCCTCTCCCTCTCCCTCTCTCTCTGTCTTTCTCTCTGTCTCTCTCTCTCTCTCTCTCCCTCTGGTTTGATAAGCCTCACTGTGACCGTGTTGCTCGGATACACGCTGGTCTTCTCTCGCTCCCCTCCCTCTCCCTCCCCCTCCCCTCTGGTTTGATAAGCCTCCTCAGGGTGACCACGTTGCTCGACTGCACCTAACGTTTTTAGGAACTCCCCTCTTCTGTCCCCCTGACAGAGGGGCTCCAGGGGCTTGCCTTCCTGTTATCCTGTGATCAGTGTTGGCTGGCGGTGATTCTGCAGACACACTTCTCTGGGGTACCTATACCTATGGGCGGCAGTGTAGTGTAGTGGTTAGGGAGCTGGGTTTGTAACTCAGAGGTTGCAGGTTCAATCCCCAGGTGGGGGCACTGCTGTTGTACCCTTGAGCTAAAGGTACTTAACCTGAATTGCTTCAGTAAAATATCCAGCTGTATAAATGATTGTATGTAAAGAAATGTCAACTGTGTAAGTCACTCTGGATAAGAGCGTCTGCTAAATGCCTGTAATGTAATGTAATGTCATGTAATGTAATGTATTGTAATGTAATGTAATGTAATGTAATGTAATGTAATGTAATGTAATGTCTCCTCCAGGTTCTCTAAGCTGCGAAGCCTCAATCTGTCAAATAACCACCTGGGCGAGTTCCCCGAGGCCATCTGTGACATCACCACGCTGACTGAGGTCAACCTCTCCTGCAACTACCTGACCTCTGTGCACAGCGCCGTGAGTGGGAGGGGGGTCAATGCAGGGCAGTACCACAGCGCTGTGAGTAGAGGGGGTCAGGGGTCGGGGGTCAGGGGTGTGAGTGGAGGGGAGGGGAGGGGTGTCAGGGGTCAGGGCAGTACCACAGCGCTGTGAGTGGAGGGGAGGTGTCACAGCCTGTTTATGTAGACTGCCACATCTTTTTATTCTGTTGAATTGTGTGTACGTGTGTGCATGTTTGTTTGTTTGTTTGTGTGTGTGTGTTTGTGTGTGTCACGTTTGTGTGTGTGTGTATGTGTGTGTTGTGTGTGTGTATGCACTCTCCTATCCTTCTACTTTGCCCCATGTTGGTTTGAACTCTCGGTCTAAACCGTGGCAGCTGAGGGACATTCTCTAATCCTGTTGAATTCCGACACAGAATCAGACATGGAACACACTGCTGCTGTTTCCCCCTGCTGGGCACAGCCGGTACAGCCATAAAGGCTGCGAGGCAGACAGACCTCATTACGAGCGTACGCTTTTGAAGCGTATTAGTTGACCGAGCTGATGGCCTGATTTCTGCTCATGAAATGTTGTGTTACTGCGGGCCTCCCAGAAGCTGTCTGCTAGATAACGGCGGATAAAAGAGCCAGCCAGCCCCCAGACGGGGAACAGAGGCCGGTGCAGACGCATTGTGTTGACTCGTAATAGGATTTTAAAGCTGAGTCAGATTTTGCAAATAATTGCATTCCTTTTTCAATATGAAAGGCATTGTGCAAAAGGTTGTTGTCTCCTCCCTCTCTCCTTCTGTCCCTCTACCTCTCTCCTTCTCCTTCTCTCTCTCCCCCTGTCTCTCTCCCTCTCTCTCTCCCTCTCTCCCTCCCTCTTTCCTCCTCTCTCTCCCTCTCTCCCTCTCTCCCTCCTCCCTCTCTCTCCTCCCTCCCTCTCCCTTCCCTCTCTCCTCTCTCTCTCCCCCTCTCTGCTCTCTCCCCCCTCTCTCTCCCTCCCTCTCTCCTTCTGTCTCTCTACCTCTCTCTTTCTCCTTCTCTCTCCCCCTGTCTCTCCCCCTCTCTCCCTCTCCCCCCCTCCCTCCCTCTCCCCCTCCCTCCCCCTCCCTCCCTCCCCCTCCCTCCCTCCTCCCTCCCTCCCTCTCTCTCTCCCTCTCTCCCCCCCCCCTCCCTCCCTCCCTCCCTCCCTCCCTCCCTCCCCCCTCTCTCTCCCCCTCTCTCTCTCCCTCTTTCTCCCTCCCTCCCTCCCTCTCTCTCCCTCCCTCCCTCTCCCTCACACTGTCCTCTCCTCCTCTGCCCCCTCAGCCTGCAGACGTTCCTCCTCGATGGTAACTGTCTCCAGACCCTTCCGGAGGAGCTGGGTGACCTGCAGGCGCTGGGATACCTGGGTCTGTCCTTTAACCAGTTCAGCCAGCTGCCCGCCGTGCTGCCCAGACTGCAGGGCGTGGAGCGGCTCTGCATGGCGGGGAACAGCCTGACCTGCCTCAACCTGCCCGAACTGCGCCACCTACAGGTCAAACAGGTGGACCTCAGGTACTGGAGAGACGCGCACGCACACACCTGCATCCACAACACAAACACACACACACACACACCTGCATACACACAAACACACACACCTGCATCCACACACACACACACACACACACACACACACATGCACACACACATACACACACTCACTCAGACATGAATACCTGCATATAAACACACACACACACCTGCATACACACACACACACACACACACACCTGCAAACAGTCCAATAACTTCAAAAAGTTCCCACTGTTACATTTTTAATAATGTCAAGGCGTCAAAGCGTGACTGTTACTTAGAAAAGACACATTCCGATTGCCTTGTGAGTAAGTTGTGTAACATGGCAATAAAAGAATACTCTATCTTCTATTCCATTCTGTTCTATTGAAACGCTCATCCATATTCCGGGTTAAAGACGCCAGGCGCTTCTACAGCAGTCAGTGTGTGTGAGTGTCACTGTGAGTTGGGACAGGCTTTGAGGCTCAGCCCGTGTGTGTGTTCTTTGAAGACTGCAGTTCGTTTGCACTCCGGAGTGACTTGCGAAGGCTGAGGTGTATAAGTCCCTTTATTAAGTGACGTATCCCAGCAGGCAGTGGGACGTGTGCGGATCCGCGGGGTCAGAATGAGCTCCCCTCCTGTCATCGAGCTTTCAGGGAACGTGGCTCGTCTCCGCACTGCCTCTGCCAGCGCGCCCCGCTTCTTAAATATCTCACTGGAACACTCTGTACACCTTCTAATTCACCATCTGTGAAAAGATATTGGCAGAAATGCAAATGTCGAATTGACTTTGTGACAAGATTGATGAATTGACTTGAAGTGTTGAAATGAAACCTGGGAGGGGGAGGGGGGCGAGCTGTTATCACACAGCGGACAGGAGAGAGGGGCCCTGTGTGTGTGTGTGTGTGTGTGTGTGTGTGTGTGTGTGTGTGTGTGTGTGTGTGTGTGTGTGTGTGTGTGTGTGTGTGTGTGTGTGTGTGTGTGTGTGTGTGTGTGTGTGTGTGTGTGTGTGTGTGTGTGTGTGTGTGTGTGTGTGTGTGTGTGTGTGAGTGTGTGTGTGAGTGTGTGTGTGTGTGAGTGTGCGTGCGTGCCCGTGTGCGTGTGTGTGTGTCTCTGTGTCTCTGTGTGTGTGTGTGTGTGTGTGTGTGATCATGATTGTGTGTGTGTGTGTGATCATGATTGTGTGTGTGAGTGTGTGCGTGTGAGACACTATCACTGACCCCCCCTCCCCCCAGGTTGAATAAGATCTGCAGTGTGGTGCCGGAGGAGGCGGAGTTCCTGCACCATGTGACCCAGCTGGACGTGAGAGATAACGTGCTGCAGGAGCTCGACGCCTCGCTCTTCCCCCGGCTGGAGGTTCTGCGCTGCGAGAGGAACCGCCTCACCTCCCTGACTGCAGGGGGCGCTCTGCTCAAGGGCCTGTACGCCTCCACCAACGGTGAGGACCCTCACTAACATCCTCACACCCACATACCCACTTACACTCTCACTCTCTCTCTCTCTCTCTCTCTCTTTCACTCACTCACCCGACCACCCACTCACTCAGTCACTCTCTCTCTCTCTCTCTCTCTCACCCACCCACTAACTCACTCAGTCACTCACCCACTCACCCACTCACCCACTCACTCACCCACTCACTCACTCACTCACTCACTCACTCAGTGTGTTTGTGTCCTGCAGAACTCAGTCAGCTGCTGGTGTATCCTGTTCCGGGCAACCTGACCTACATGGACGTCTCCAGGTGAGGGGCGCACGTCAAACACAAAAACCATCCCCTCCTCCTCTCCCCCCTCCCCTCCCCCTCCCCCTCGTCACTGATTAAGATGTCCTGTGATTGGTGTGTGGCCTGGCTCTGACTCCTCCCCCCTCACTGATTAAGAAGATGTCCTGT
>JAINUG010000290.1:1012500-1015000 GCA_029706075.1 Aldrovandia affinis | reverse complement strand
GAGAGTGCTCTTACACTGCGCACCCATTCAAAGTTCGGCACGTCCCAGCGAGGAGAGCGCTTTCACATGCGCCCGCACGCTCCCCAAGGGGGGAAGGGTTACCGGAAAACGGAAGCCTCAGAGACTCCGGACAAGTGGACAGACCCCATGCACTGAGCTACATTTACATTTTACATTTTACATTTAGCCATTTAGCAGACGCTCTTATCCAGAGCGACTTACACAGTTTACATTTCTTTACATACAATCTATTTATATAGCTGGATATTTTACTGAAGCAATTCAGATTAAGTTCCTTTAGCTCAAGGGTACAACAGCAGTGCCCCCACCTGGGAATCAAACCAGCAACCTCTGAGTTACATGTCCAGTTCCTTAACCGTTATGCGAACACTGCTGAGCTGAACTGAGCTGAACTCAGACACACTGGCGTCCCTTTTCCTCCCGTTATAACCTCAGGCCGTGGGCACAAGACGCATCGACGTTTCCCTGGCCTGCTCTTTATTCCCTTCTTCAGTTGAGCCAACGTTGAACTTAAAAAATATATATCATTATTATTTTTGATGCTTTTCCCCATTTTTCCCCATTTTTAGTATCTAATTCCCTCTCTCTTTTTTTCGTGCCAATGATCCCCTCCCTCCTATGAGAACTCGCTGCCGTAGTCCGGCCACACGGGGGTTGTGTGTAGGGTTTGAGTAGTGCTGCTTCAGTGTGGGGGTGTGTTGGTGAGGGGCTGAGTTTGGGTGTGTGTGTGGTAGGGTGTGTGTTGGTGAGGGGCTGAGTTTGTGTGTGTGTTGGTGAGGGGCTGAGGTTGTGTGTGTGTGTGGCAGGGTGTGTGTTGGTGAGGGGCTGAGTTTGGGTGTTTCAGTGTGGTAGGGTGTGTGTTGGTGAGGGGCTGAGGTTGTGTGTGTGTGGTAGGGTGTGTGTTGGTGAGGGGCTGAGGTTGTGTGTGTGTGGCAGGGTGTGTGTTGGTGAGGGGCTGAGTTTGTGTGTGTGTGTGTGTGTGGCAGGGTGTGTGTTGGAGAGGGGCTGAGTTTGTGTGTGTGTGTGTAGGCTGTGTGTTGGTGAGGGGCTGAGGTTGTGTGTGTGTGTCTCCCAGGCTGTGTGTGGCCGCCCTCTCGGTGGATAATCTGTGCGGGAGCAGAGAGGCGCTGTACGGGGTGTTTGACGGCGAGCGGAACGTGGAGGTGCCCTACCTGCTGCAGTGCACCATGAGCGACGTGCTGGCAGAGGAGCTGCACAAGAGCAGGAGCGACGAGGACTACATGACCAACACCTTCCTCGTCATGCAGCGGTGAGACTCACACACACACACTATACACACTCACACACACACTCACACACACTATATACACACACACACGAGGAGGACTACATGACCAACACCTTCCTCGTCATGCAGCGGTGAGACACACACTGTCCTTACACACACTATACACACTACACGCACACACTATATACACACACATACACACACACACTATATACACACATGTACACTACACACACACACACACACTATATACACACATATACACTACACACACTCTTTCACACACACACACACACACACACACACACACTATATACACACATATACACTACACACAATCTTTCTCACACACACACACACACACGTCCATCCCGATGGTCTTTTCTCTGAGACAGTGGCACTCACGTGTTCGTCATGGTGAAACGATATCTCTGTTCCCAGTACAGTCTGAGTTATGTTCCTCTCAGACACACCTGGCTGTGCTGCAGTCTGCAGGTGATGAGAAATCACAGACCCGGGTTTGTGTGACAGAGAGAAATAAAACCTGGGCAAATGTCTAGACAGTACAGGTGGAACTAAGTACTGTGCTCTCAGCTGTCCAACTGACGTACGTGTGTGTGTGTGTGTGTGTGTGTGTGTGTGCGTGTGTGTGTCTGTGTGCATGTCTGTGTGTGTGTGTGTCTGTGTGTGTGTGTGTCTCTGTGCTCTACAGGAAGTTGGGGACCGCTGGGCAGAAGCTGGGCGGCTCTGCTGCTCTGTGTCACATCAAACACGACCCGCTGGACCCGGGCGGCTGCTTCACTCTGACCGCCGCCAACGTGGGGAAGTGCCAGGCCATCCTGTGCCGCGACGGCAAGCCCCTCCCCCTGTCCGTCATCCACAACGTGGGAGTGGCCGAGGAGTACCAGAGACTCCGGCAGCACAAGGCCATCGTCACAGAGGTACGATGAGTGAGTGAGTGAGTGTGCGTGCGTGTGTGTGTGAGTTAGTGAGTATATATATGTGTGAGTGAGAGTGTGCGTGCACGTGAGTATGTGCGTGTGTTTGTGTGTGTGTGTGTGTGTGTGTGTGAGTGAGAGTGTGTGTGTGTGAGTGAGTGAGAGAGAGAGAGAGAGTGTGTGTGTGTGTGGGGGTATTTAACTGCCTCTGTGAGAGTGATGACCCTCACAGCGCTGACTGCAGCAGATTGAGCGTTAGGTCTGAGTTCAGTTCAGTGCACCGTTAGGCGCT